>CAUYQU010068836.1:0-12153 GCA_963574635.1 Cheracebus regulus
AAAACCCCCTGTCTGAGAGGAGTCTGCGTGACTTCTCCGGCCCCTCCTGTCCGGACCGCAGAACCTCACCCGGGAGCCTGAATAAATTCCCTTGCATTGGATTATTTTGGTGCTGGCCTCAGTTTCTTCGTTTTATCCTCGGAAACAAACCTCACAGAGTGGCCAGCCTTTCCCATGCACTATGCATACGTCACAACTGATCGAACCAATCTGTGGGCCCTACATAAATCAGACACCGCCTCCTCAAGCCTGCCTACAAAATCTGGCAAATTCTGCCACCAGCCAGTCTTTTTCCTCTTGGAAGTCTCTCTCTCTCACTAGAGAGAGAGCTGTTTTCCTTTCTCTTTCTTTTGCCTATTAAACCTCTGCTCCTAAACTCCTATGTGTGTTCATGTCCTAAATTTTCATGGCCAGGTGACAAACCTGGGGTATTTACCCCAGACAATGCAGCCGCTGCAACATGTGCACTGCTCTCCTACGAAAAATGTAATCCTGCTAAAACTTCTCTGTCTCTACCTATATAAGTGAAACCTGAACTTCTCCGCTTTGGGAAACACTCCATTCATTTGGAGTTGGTGGCTTCCAGTTGGCCATTTTCAACCTTTGGGCTTGAATAAACTCCATTCTTAATCATATTTTCTGAACATCATTATTTAAAGTTGACACTTTAAAGCCTTGTCTTTCATCCAACATTCACCCCCTCATCTTTGTTTTCTTTTTTATTTTATTTGTTTGTTTATTATTTTTACCTCATCCTGGACTCCAAAGGCAACTCTTCCCATCTTTGACGCCACCTTTGCAAAGATGTGACTGACAGAAGTCTGGCATGGTTGACTCCATCTTGTGCTAGCCTCACAGGCTGGCTGTCTTCATTCATTCCTGGACATAGGCCAAGCTAATCACGGGAGGAATTTAGTTTATAGTCTAACTTTGAAGAAAGGATGATAATAGCCTTTCCCTAAGACTAACTTCTTCCTTGTTCAGGGACTGAAACCACCTTTGTAAAATTAATGAAAGGCCACAGGATTAAGATTATGGGAGGAGCCTGAATTCTGCTAAAATGTAAGCATAGTTTCTATAATCCCTTACTGCTCAGGAGTCACGTGGCCAGGGGTCATAAGATTTGTGACTTCCCCAATTGCTCATATAGATAACATCACTGTTATAGAACCTGAGATTTGTCTTTTGAGATGTTTTTCAAATTGACCCCACCTGGACCCAGGACTCATGATTCAACTGCTTCTGTGGTCCCCTACCCAGAGGTGAACTCAGCACACATATACTGTTTTCCACACCCTTATTATTACTGGTGGAGTCCAGGTTCTTGGCATCTTGAACAAAGAATTGGACAGAACACACAAACAAATCAAGGAAAGAATGAAGCAACAAAAGCAGAGAGTTATTGAAAATTAAAAATGCACTCCACAGGGTGGGAGTGGGTCTGAGCATAGGTGCTCAAGAGCCTGGTTACAGAATTTTCTGGGGTTTGAATACCCTCTAGAGGTTCCCTTTGGTCACTTAGTGTACACCCTATGTAAATGGAGAGGATATTCCCTGTCGTAGCTGAAGTGTTGGCATTTTATTTAGTTCTAGGAAGCCAGCATGAATTGGCCTTATGTCCCCTGCTTCCAGATCCTATTCTCCTGCCTCACTCGGATTGCATCTCCAGCCAATTGGCATCACCCATTCCCTGTCCAATGCCTACCAAACTATCCCGGAAAAACTCTAGCTTCTGAGCCTGTGGAGAGACTGACTTGAGTTGTCTCATGTGGCGGGACTCAAGTTAAACTCTTTCTTTACTAAAATACCATGGACTCAGTGAACTGGTTTTGTCTTTGCAGTAGCAGGATGAACCTGTTGGGTGATTTCATCTTTTTTGGATGTATTAGTCTTCCATGCCAAAGAGAAGTCCTAGTATCCTGGTCTTGCCCACATCCTGCAAATTCTGATGCTTTGGGTGTTTTAAGGATTTCAAAGGCTTATTTCTCAGTTCAAGAGACTGGTGAGATCTATAACCACACCTATTTGTACTGTTTGTGTCTTTGGTTTCCTTATTTTCTAATAAAGAAATTTCTTTTCTCCAACCTTTGCTACTCAAAATATGTCTATCAACTGGTAATACTGGCTGGGCTAACCTGAGAGCTTGTTACAAACCTAGACTCAAACTTCATCCCAGACCTGCAAAATAGAATTTGCAAACAAGATCCCAGGTGATCATATGCACACTGAAGCTTCAGAAAGTCTGCTCTAAACAACCAGATGAGGCTGGACACAGTGGCTCATGCCTATAATCGTTGGGAAGTTGAGGCAGGCAGATCACCCAAGGTCAGGAGTTTGAGACCACCCTGGCTAACATGGTGAAACCCTGATGCCACAATAAAACACAAAAATTAGCTGGATGTGGTGGCAGCTGCCTGTAATCCCAGCTACTTGGGAGGCTGAGGCAGGAGAATTGCTTTAGCCACGGATACGGAGGCTGCAGTGAGCCAAGATTGTGTCATTGCACTCCAGCCTGGGTGACAGAATGAGATTCTAAGAAAATATGAATAAAAATAATACTCTGATGTTGAAACTTTTCTTTGAGTTAGTCCTTCATCCTCAAATGACTTTAAACTGACCTTGATGGAGCAAACATTTAATTTGGACAAGCATAAGTGTTTCATCCTGACATAGTTCACAGAACACCCTTCTGTATGATTCTGGTTCCATGGGAGCTATTTTACAGTTCTGTAAATCACTGTAAATCACCCTCCCACTCCACAGTGTAGGAGGCAAATTACATCTACAGTGTAGGATGCTGGAGGTTCAGTTAACTTCTTTCCCTCACTATGAGAAAACCAGTTTGCCTCAATTTGCATATCAGTTTTAATGCAATTGATCCATATATTTGCTCTTTGGAATCTCTTTTAAAACAGCTATAGTATTTGTCGGCTTCCCTCATGAGTGAAATAAAATCTTTATCATGGGTTTATTTTTATATCTGAATGAGAGTCATGATTTTGTCTTTTTTGAAAAATTACCATTTAACAGTGATGACTATCCTTCTTCTATTAGGTTACAGTGTGATACTTCTACCTCAACACCACTGATGTTTTGAGCCAGATAATTCTTTGTGGTGAGAGCTATCCTTTGCATTGCAGGATGTTAGCAGCCTCCCTGGCCTCTACCTACTAGATGCTCCTAGCACCCACTGCCTCCCACCAAATGTCTTCAGACATTGTTAAATATCCCCTCAGGGGCACAATTACCCACCCATTCCCCAGGTTAGAACCACTGTTATAGTTAATAAACAAGACAACACATGTCACCACTATTGGACTAACAGAGAAAATGCAGTTACAGAAATAGTGTATTATTCTTTTGATATTGAAGGAAATAAAAATATTTTATCCTAAAATGCATTTATTTGACATATTTTGAGATGGCTGCCAGAGAGCCAGCACACAGAAGTAGCCCTACAAAGCTATCTTTTGTGGGGAAAATTTGCATCTATGGAGAATCTGCATAGAGGAAGACAGACCTTTCCTTGTGAGAATAAAGGAAAGAGGAACCAAGAATCTGTCACTTTTAAAGGTCTGAAAGAAACATTTACCGTCTATTCTTTCTGAGGGTTGCTACCTATGAGGTTTCATTTACATAATAAGACTCTCTTTGCTAGCCAGGTCTCATTTCTCTCCCATCCCACAACCAGATTCATCACCATAGCTTTATTTTCACCATGCTCTGAACTCACATTCTTCCTGTAATCCCAAGATGATATAGAAACTAGAATTATAGAAACTGCACTGTGAATTTAAAACTAGACTTTAGGCCAGGCATGGTGGCTCATGCATATAATCCTAGCACTTTGGGAGGCAGATCACCTAAGGTCAGGAGTTTGAGACCAGCCTGGCCAACATGGAGAAACCCCATCTCTACTGAAAATACAAAAGTTAGCCAGGTGTGGTGGCACCTTCTTGTAATCCCAGCTCCTCAGTAGGCTGAGGCAGGAGAGTTGCTTGAACCTGGGAGGCGGAGGTTGCAGTGACCCAAGATTGTGCCACTGTACTCTAGCCTGTGTGACAAGAGTGAGACTGTCTCAAAAAAGAAAAGAAACAAAATATAAAAAATGAAACCAGGCTTTAGTTCTTTCAGATTTTTGCCATTTAAGAGTCTATTTCCTATCCTCTTCCATTTTATGTGTAAGTTGTATAACTCAAAGTTGTTGTTGGTGGGATGGGATGCTATTGTGAAGATGCTGCAGTAAGCACTCATGCACAAGTCTATGTTTAAGTCCCTGCTTTCAGTTCTTTGGGTGTATATCCAAGAGTAGAATTTCTAGGTTATATAGTAATTCTATGTTTATCTTTTTTTAGTAACTACCAAACTGCTTTCCACAGCAGTGGCATTGTTTTATATCCCCACCAGTGATGCAGTTGTCCCAGTTTCTTTACATCCTGTCCAATATTTATTTCCTATTTTTAAAAATAATAGCCAATTTTATGGGTATGAACTGATCTCTCATTGTAGTTTTGACTTGCATTTCCCTAGTGACTGGTGATGTTGAGTATATTTTCAGGCACTTACTGATGTCTATCCAAGTCCTTTGCCTATTTTTCAATTGGATTGTTTATTTTTTGTTGTTGTTGAGTTGCAGGAATGCTTTATATTTTCTGGATATTAATCTCTTATCAGACAGATGATCTGCAAATATTTTGCCTCGTTCTGTGGGGTTTGTTTTTTATCCTTTTGATAGTATGCTTTGATACACAAAAGTTGAAAATTTTGATGTAGTCCAATATATTTTGTATTTATTTATTTACTTTTTTGAGAAGGAGTTTTGCTCTTGTCGCCCAGGCTGGAATGCAGTAGTGCAATCTCAGCTTGCTGCAACCTCTACCTCCCAGGTTCAAGTGATTCTCCTGCCTCAGCCTCACAAGTAGCTGGGATTATAGATGCCTGTCACCATGCCTGGCTAATTTTTTTTTTGTATTTTTAGTAGAGACAGGGTTTCACCATGTTGGCCAAGCTAGTCTTGAACTCCTGACCTCAGGTGATCTGCCAGCCTCGGCCTCCCAAAGTGCTGAGATTACAGGCATGAGACACCACGCCCAGCCTATTTATTTTTTATAGACTGTGCTTTTGGTGTCATGCCCATGAAATCATTGCCAAATTTAATGTCATGAAGTTTTTCGCCAGTGTTTTTTTCTGAGTTTCATAGTTTTAGCTCTTACATTTAGGCCTTTAATCCGATTTTAGTTAATTTTTGTTTATGTTGTAAGATTCAAGTTCATTCTTTTGCATATGAATATTGTAGGGGAGGAAGAAAATCTTTTCCTCTACCCACCGTAGATTCTCCAGCTGAGGTCCTGCAAATTAGACAGGCCAAATGACAGATTAACAGAGGACCAAATAGAAGTTCATTAACATGTGCATTGCACTTGTACACATGGAAGCACCCAGAGGTAAATCACCCAAAAGAGAGGTTAGGTCGTGGGTTCATCTATCTTCTTAGTCTAAAACCAAAGACAAGTAGCTGGGGCTTCTGAGTGGGAGAGGCAAGTTATGGAAAGATGACCAGTGAAATTGTTGTTGTTCAGTAAGGTATGTTATACAAATTTAAGTTGGTGCCATCTCCATTGATAAGAGGAAAAGTCCTTTGCTTCCTGGTACAGGAGAGGAAGCCATCTTTGCAAGTGGAAATTTCCTTTAAAAAATAAAAGAAAAACGTGCACACCGTTTTTCGGGCTTTTCCTGTGTCTGCGTGTTTTCACTGGCCTTAGCTTGAGACAATCCATATGAAAAAGGCATATTTGTGATGGTGTTAGTGCCATACTAAAGCCTAGTGCCCTTTAGTATCTCGCTTTCCCAGTGCCATTTGTTGAAAATACTGTCCTTTGCCCATTTAATGATCTTGGCACTCTTGTCAAAAATCAATTGACCATATATGCATGGGTTTATTTCTGGGGTATCTATTCTATTCCATTGGTCTATGTGTCAGTTTTTAAACCAGTACTATGCTGTTTTGATTATTGTAGTTTTTTTGTAAGTTTTGAAATTAAGAAATGTGACTTCTCTAACTTTGTTCTGCTTTTTCAAGATTGTTTTGGCTATTTGGAGTCTCTGAGATTCCATATGAATTTGGGGACGGGTGCCAGTGCTAGTTTTAGTAGTATAATTCCTAAGGTACTTTCTAGCATTCAGAAGTTCAGCTGTCATTTGAGGCTTTGAATTCTCTCTACGAAATGATTGTCAGGGCTCAGAAAATGCAACCCCAAACTTCTGTGAACTGAAGAAAATGGGGTGGGTCTCAGAAGCAAGAAGGTTACTCTGACCTTCCCCAACCTTTCTGTGTGAGAGCTGGACATAAAGGAATTCTCTGAGTTACCTTCCCTGGAAGGAGATCATAAGAACCTCATGTGCATGTGGGCTGCCCTATACCTGGAGGAAAGGACAGAGAGGTCAAGGAATACCTGAACAGACAGGCCTTGCTGAGTTCCCTCCAGTTTAGTACTATTAGGTCATACCTGATTTTTATACAGTCACATTTCTGTATGACTGTCCATTCTTCATCAAATCCAAGCATAAAAATACACTTTTACTTGGGTCTTTGGGTCTTCCTTTCTGAAGGCTCCGATGTCATGTAAAACTCTGTTGAATAAATTTGTTATTTTTTTCTTTTATTAGTCTATCGTATTTTGCTATAACAGTGTTAGCCATGATCCTTGTGATGGGTGAGGAACAGATATTACTTTTTCTCCTTCTCTACATTTTCTTACTAGAAGTAGACTTCATTGCTTTGATTTCTCATCCTTTTGATTAACAAAGAAATTTTATATACATCAAAGATTATAGTATAATCTCCTGATAAAGAGTCATTGTTTTCTTTGTATCTCCAGCGCCTAGAAGGGTTTTGTAGATTTTTTTAAAATCCTATTTTGAAAATATTTTTCTAATTTTTAAATAGAACACCATATTATAATAATGAATAGGCTTTAAAAATGATTCCTCTTTGGTTCTGACTCAGTGATACAGTAATTCTCTGCCAGATGTAGGCTGGCCAGAGACCATACCAACAGGAAGGCTGCCTTGAGGCTATTCCCTCGGGTCCCAGCAACAGAGAAGTTTGTGCTTCTTGTGAATAGTTAGTTTGCTTTAGCTTCTGGAAGAAATAACTGTCTTGTAGAGTGGCATTTTCCCCTGTAGCAAGTGTGCAGAACTATATGGCATGCATTTACTTATGTTATTTTCAACATAGCTTTGTTTTTCTTTTTGAGGCAGAGTTTCACTGTTGCCCAGGCTAGAGTGCTATAGCATGATCTTTGCTCACTACCACCTCAAATTCATGAGCTCAAGTGATCTTCTCACCTTAGCCTCCCCAGTACCTGGGACTACAGGCTTACACCACCATATCCAGCTAAGTTTTTTTGTTTGTTTGCTTGTTTGTTTTAGAATCAGGGTCTTGCTGTGTTGCCCAGGCTTGTCTTGAGTTTCTGGCCTCAAATGATGCTCCCACCTTGGCCTCCCAAAGTGTTGGAATTACAGGTGTGAACCACCATTCCCAGCCCTCATTGTAGTTTTATTCTTTTCTTACATATTGCTTTTCTGACATCAACTCCCTCAAATATTTATCTTTAAATATTACATATATATATATATATATGTTTTGGTAAGCTGCCTCAAACCTTTATGGGTCATAGTGTTGGGGCTCAGAAAATGATACTCTAAAATATGGTGCTTTGTTGTGATGAACCGAGGTCTTTCTCTGAGCTTCCCCTGCCCACCTGTCTCCTGATCTTTCTTTACCAAAGCACTAGGAAGGGTTTCCTCTGAAGTTCCTTTCAAAGAACTTCTGATTAAGGGAAGTTCCTCCAAAAGAAAGGCAACTATCTTAAAACTCCCTCTCTAGAAATCACATCAAATATCTAGAAACAATTAACCACCAGAGAGAAGACTAAAAGTCATAACCACACCCAGACTTTTCATCTATTCTTCTGAGGACAGTTTTGAGAGATTACCTGAAGACTTCAGCTGCATAATGAAACAACCTTTGTTCCCATTCCAATTCTGACCCATACCTTCCTGTAATTTGCCACCACATCCCCCAGACCTCAAAAAAACTTTGTCACAGGCCCATTGTCCATTATTTGGGCTCATTTATTTCCCCTAAAAATCATTCATTACCCCTTAAAGTTGCCTACATCCCCATCTCTCTCTCTCCCCTATGAAGAGGTTCCACTTAAACCTCAGTCATCTGGGCCTTCTTTGAGTCTCATATTTTTTATGATTCTGTGCTTATTCACATTAATAAATTTGTATGCTTTTTCTCCTGTTAATCTGTCTGTTGTCAGTTCATTTTAGCAGCAAATCTTCAGAGGGTGGAAAGGAAGTTTTTCCTTCGCCGTTACAACAGTTTATGTGAATAGATTTTAAAACGTAGATTGAGTTGTCATTACTGTTGAAACTTGGTCTCACTTCTGCCCTCTAGAGCCACACCAAACCCGTTCAATCCTGTGTTGATTTGAAAGCTGGCTACTTGTTAACTCAAAGCTTTTCCTGGGTGATCCTTGGTGAGTAAAATAAAAATATTTTTTTTTTTGAGTTGGAGTCTCAGTCTGTCACCCAGGCTGGAGTACAGTGGCACAATCTTGGCTCACTGCAACCTTCACCTCCTGGGTTCAAGTGATTCTCCTGCCTCAGTCTCTCAAGTAACTGGGTTTACAGACATGCACCACCATGCCTGCTAATGTTTGCATTTTTAGTAGAGATGGGGTTTCACCTACAATTTTTAATGTATAAACAGGAAGGCTGAGTATGGTTGTTCATGCCTGTAATCCTAGCATTTTGGGAGACCAAGGCAGGAGGATCACTTGACACCAGGAGTTTGAGACAAGCCTAGGCAACATAGCTAGACCTTATCTCAACAAAAAAATTAATTAGCTGGGTGTGGTGGCTCATACCTGTAGTCCTAGCTACTAGGGAGGCTAATGAGGGAAGATTGATTGAGACCGGGAGTTCGAGACTGCAGTGAGCTATGATTGTGGCACTGCACTCTAGTATGACAAACAGAACGAGACCTTAACTCTTAAAAAATAAAAAAATAAATAGGGAAAGTTGAACTAAAAATAACCTCATGTGGATCTACTTGTCAGATCTGTTAAGTATTTCTACTCATAAGGGCATAACTATCCTTTTTCTCACTGATATATAATTTAAACTAAATATATTTAAACTAAATTAGTCAATGCTACTAGGCCTGCCTTTTGTTTCTCAGAATAGTGTTTGTTTGGAGAAAATCTAGAGGCATCTGACTCTTACAATGAAATGCAAAAACAAAGCATTCTTAAGCCAGTCAGTGTTTTAAAAAAAGAATGAAACAACCAAACACAACTGTGGTCTTTGGCTAACTTTCTAGAGAGAAGAAAACAAGCCATCTGCCAGTAACAGGAGGCTCTGGGGATGGCTGATCACAGGTCGAATGAAACATTCATGGTAATTAGTGGCAGCACCAAAAAAGAAACTTCAGCGGTGCTTTTCCTGTAGTTATGGTGACAGCCCCCCAACAGCCCACCTCCCCACAAAGGCCCTGGCTTGGTGCGTTCTGCAGCCTTCCATCTGGTGCCCTGCTGTTGAATGCAGGGAAACTAAACTGACTGTTCATTTGTCCCCTTGGGGTTGTGTGTGTGTGTTGGGCTTCGGGGAGAAGGAAGGTGGGGACTGGAAGATTCCACAGGGCTGGGCCAAGGCTGTCTGCTGTGCTCAGCCAGAATGACAGGAGAACAGCTGATAGCCCAGGCTGCCAGACAGGTGCTGTCAAGGTGCCGAAAACTCACTGATGTCAGGAGACGGTACTGGAGTGATGACGAATGAGGCCTGGCCTGTGGCAATCAGGTTCTTAACTTGCCAAAGGGGGATAGTGCTCCCCAGGATCTCAATTTACCTGAATGGCCCACGCATTTGTCCCCTCTTGTTGAGCAATTTCTATGGGTCCTTTAGAAGTTGTTAAGTGTCAAAATTCTTGTTGCTGTGCTAAAAATCTAAGAATTTGTCCAAAAAGTCTGGTTTGCTCCTGCTCAAAGATTGAAGAAATACAAATTGGGCTGCTTATTTTCCTTGGTCTTGTTCATTTTGGAGCTCAGTGTTTAAAACATTGATTTGAGCATCAATATCACAGGCTGCTGTCAATCTCCTCTCTCTGGAGTCCTCAGGGGTTGCAAATCGAGGAAACTATTTAGAATGTAGCTTCCCCATCAAGGCACCAGGAAGAATGAAGGTGGCACACAAAAGGGCTTTGTGAAAAAACGTAAGCTGCGCTTAGGAAGAGTTTGTTTTGCCATGGCATAAGTCTAAGTTTTTAGATGTTTTATTCCCTTAATAAATCTTCCTTCTATTTTGCTGCCCTGTGGTCTGGAGTATTTGTGTAATATAGAGTTGATATAATTTGTCTGCTTCCCAGTGAGGCGATCTCATGCGATTTCTGGGTGGAGGCTGCTGATAGTAAACACACGCTTTCTTCTGATTTTTTCTAGGGAAAAAATCTCACCCTTCACCTAGGCTGGAGTGCTTTGGTGCAATTATGGCTTACTGTAGCCTCAAACTAAAGGGCCTAGGTGATCCTCCTATCTCAGCCTCCTACGTAGCTGAGATTACAGGTATTCACCATCACACCTGGCTAATGCTTTATTTTATTTTATTTTTGTAGAGATGGGGTCTGGCTATGTTGCCCAGGCTGGTCTCAAACTCCTGGCCTCAAGCAATATTCCCATCTTGGCCTCCAAAACTGCTGGGATTACAGGCATGAGTCACTGCACCTAGCGTCAGAAATATAGGCTTTCCAGCCACACCAGTCCCTATTTATATAAACCACAGTCTCAGGGTCTGCAAAGTAGATGGCTGGCATTTTTCTTTCCCAGAGCCTACCTGGGGGTTGATAGTATGCATATAGGCTGAATACAGTCCTGTGCAATACAATCATTTGGGGTAACAATTTACTGAATCATAGAGCTGGAAGCTTTCAGGAGTTATCTAGTCACATTTATCAGAAAAGCAAATGTGTCAGTGAACTGCTGCTTACAGGCAGAGCAGGGCTTGGGGTCCTAGCACCTCCCTCCATCCCAAAGTCCACTATAGCCTAATTTAATTGGAGATGTTTGCACATGTATAGTGTGTGTGGCAGGATGGAGGGTGGGTGTGTCAGGAGGACTAAAAAGAGAATAGATGTGGCAAATCCTGGTCTAGTTGAAACGATGAAACACAGGAATATGTCCCAGCTGGAGAGTATTCTAAGGCTGATGAGAAGCACATGTGGTGTCATGTAGTCCTCTCCTCAATGGGTTCCCTGAATGGTGCTGGAGGAGAAAAATAGTGACGACCACAGGTTCAGTCAGAACAGACTCCAGTTACAAAAGACAGATTAACAAGATAAAACGCCAAAAGTTTATTGACATGTTTGTTTCACATACACGTGGAGTCACTCAGAAATTTAGTAGTTCTCAAAGAGATGGCTTTGGATATCAGCTTGTATAGCATCCTCAACAAAGAACAGCACATTTGTTTAAAAATGAAAGCACCCAGATACATAAGGCAAGTTCTTAATGACTTACAAAGAGACTCAGACTCCCACACAATAATAGTGGGAGACTTTAACACCCCATTGTCAACATTAGACAGATCAACCAGACAGAAAATTAACAAGGATATCCAGGACTTGAACTCAGACCTGGAACAAGCAAACCTAATAGACATTTACAGAACTCTCCACCCCAAATCCACAGAATATACATTCTTCACAGCACCACATCATACCTACTCTAAAACTGTCCACATAATTGGAAGTAAATCACTCCTCAGCAAATGCAAAAGAACGGAAATCATAACAAACAGTCTCTCAGACCACAGTGCAATCAAAATTAGAACTCAGAATTCAGAAACTAACTCAGAACCACACAGTTTCGTGGAAACTGAACAACTGGCTCTTGAATGTGGACTGGATAAACAATGAAATGAAGGCAGAACTAAAGATGTTCCTTGAAACCAACGAGAATGAAGACACAACATACCAGAATCTCTGGGACACATTTAAAGTAGTCTCTAGAGGAAAATATATAGCAATAAGTGCCCACATGAGAAGCGAGGAGAGATCTAAAACTGACATCCTATCACAAAATTGAAAGA
>CAUYQU010068837.1:0-82038 GCA_963574635.1 Cheracebus regulus
AAGGCAAGTGGGATACATTAAGATCTAAGATGTAGACAACAGGTACTGGAGAAGATGTGGAGAAACAGGAACACTTTTGCTCTGTTGGTGGGAGTGTAAATTAGTTCAACCACTGTGGAAGACAGTGTGGCAATTCCTCAAGGACCCAGAAATAGAAATTTCATTTGACCCAGCAATCCCATTACTGGGTGTATATCCAGAGGATTATAAATCGTTCTACTATAAAAGGACACATGCACATGAATGTTCATAGCTGCACTGTTTACAATAGCAAAGACCTGGAACCAACCTAAATGCCCATCGATGATAGACTGGACAAGAAAAATGTGGTACATATACACCATGGAATACTATGCAGCCATGAGAAACGATGAGTTCGTGTCCTCTGTAGGGACATGGATGAACCCGAAAACCATCATTGTCAGCAAACTGACACAAGAACACAAAATCAAACACCGCATGTTCTTACATAGGCGGGCGTTGAACAATGAGAACACATGGACACAGGAAGGGGAGCATCACACACTGGGGTCTGTCAGGGGGAAATAGGGGAGGGACAGCACGGGGTGGGGAGTTGGGAAGAGATAGCTTGGGGAGAAATGCCAGATATAGGTGATGGGGAGGAAGGCAGCAAATCACACTGCCATGTGTGTACCTATGCAACAATCTTGCATGTTCTTCACATGTACCCCAAAACCTAAAATGCAATTAAAAAAAAAAGATCTAAGATGTATTAAAAAAAAACTATATATTTATAGAGTATGTTTATGCGGTTCCTCTTGGCAAATTTTCCTTTGTTCTTCTATTTCCTAGTGAAATAAATTGCACAATGATTGATTAACTGAAACTTTTAAACTTTTGTTGAGGGTAATTATCAAATGTTTGCCATTGGAATTAGTAGGAATTAAAAAAAAATCAAATGGAACATTTGCAGCATTCTGAGCTTCGACTGTTCTGGACAGGGAGGCAAGTGGTCCAGGCAGCCCTTGTGCTGAGGTGAGAAGGGGCCAAGCTTCCCTGTCCCCAAGGACACTGCCATTGCCCTAGGTTCCAAGGACTCTGTGCCCAGGTCACCAGGTGTCTGAGGGGGCAGCCCAGCGTGGGGAGCAGGCGGATTTGGGTCCATACCCTGCTCTGCCTGTGTGACTTGAGCCTGTTTGTTTCTGCTGCATTTCTGTCCCATGGTTGTCACACCCACCTTGGACAGTGATGAGGATGCAAGAGCCACAGGGAAAAGCTCAAAGTCCAGTGCCTGATCTGGCACAGGACGGGCACGGGGAGCTCACTGGTCTCCTTCTCTTCCTGTCTCACCACCCACTGTTTTTACCAAGCAGCTGCTGTGTGCACACTTGTTGCAGGCCTGGTCCTTGCCCCCCAGGGACTCTGATTTCCTCTGGGCTCCTGTGAGAAAGAGTCTGAGGCAATGTTGACCTGTAGTAGTGGGTCCCACCTGCTGGTCACCGTTCCGAGGGTCCACATGATGATTTCATCCAGCCTTCCCAAGAGTCTTCTTCCCACTTTACAAGTGAGGAAATTGAGGCACAGGGAGATTAAGTAACTAACTTACCTTAGGCTTCAAGGCCAGAGTGGTAGAGCTAGGATTTGAACCCAGGGCCCACTGTCTTAACTCCTGTGTTCTGCTGTGTCCAACATGCATGGTCCTTACACCAACAGAAAGGAGCATGGTGAAGCCCTCCTGAAGCTGGGTGGATGGGGTTTAGGTTGGCCCTGGGGCTGACTTCAGAGGGAGCTGCATCTAAAGCTGAGGAGGCAAAGGTGTTAGACAGTGTTAGGCAGAGGGTGGGTGAGAGCACAGGAGGGAGCTGCACCCCACCCCCCCGACCCCAAGCCTGCTGCTGTAGGAAGCCTTCTTCCAACTCTGACACTGTCCAAAGGCCATGTGGGCTCAGGATTAAAGCTAAGGCTAGGGGTTGGGTAGCGTTGCAGGAGGCAGGAATTGAGAAGCAGACAGAGACATGTGGAGGGTTTTGCTGATGCTCTGAGCGAGGCAGGAGGTGTGGAATGAAAGGCTGGGAGCCTTGCAGGGCCTGGCCATGGAGGAGCTTGGGCAAGAAGCAGAGAACCTGTGAGTTTCACCCAAAGGCTCTGGGGACCCTTGGAAGAGTTTACAGCAGGGCAGGGTGTGATGGGATTTTTTTTTTTTTTTTTTTTTTGGTCAGGCAGGGGGCACTGGAAGGTCTGTGTTCCTGTGGGGAACTTTCACAGAGTTCCACCCTCCCACTCGTGCCAGCGGTGATAAGCCAGCAGGGCCACCCCCAGGCACCACAGGACAACCCTCCCAAAGGACTCCAGCTGAGACCCCCTCGTCTCTCTACATTAATTTTGTTTCAAATCACATAATGGAGCAATCTGGTTTTGGGAAGTCTCCTTGCAGAAAAAAGATTTTCACCTTTTAATTATAGGCTTATGGAATTGTTGGAATTGCAACTGCCAGAGGAGAGTCCTTTCTGAGCTTAGCATCTTATTCGTTTCCAAAATCCCCTTAGATATAGGGGCCCAGCGAACACTTGTGGGCACAGCCATCTGTAGCATAATGGTGTACTTTTTTGTAAATAATCTGAACAATTGTCAGACTGAATTATAAAGCAAGACCCAACTATGCATATTTCCCAATGAGAAATTCACATTAAATATTCAGATATAAATAAATCATAAGCAAAAGGGGAAAAAAGATGTAACATGCTAACAGTAATCAAAAGAAAACTAGAGTGGTGATAGTAATATCAGACAAAGAAGATTTTGGAGCAAAAAATATTACCAGTGACAGAGTGGGTCATTTTACACTGGTAAAGATCGATTTATCAAAAAGATTGAACAATCCTAAACATCTACGCATCTAATAACAGAGTTCCCAAATATATGAAATAAAACCTGACAGAAATGCAAAGAGAGATAGGCAAGTCTACAGCTGGAGTCAGAGATTTCAACACCGCTCTCTCAATGACTGCTAAAACAAGTAAACAGAAAATCCGTAAGGATAAACAAAAATTGAAAAACACCATTAAGCAACTTGACATAATTGGCTTTTATAGAATACCCCACTCAACAATAGCAGCACACTCACCCATCATATGACCCAAGCATTCCACTCACAGGTATCTGCCAAAAAGTAAAGGAAGCACATGCCCATAAAGATTGACTCATGAATGTTCACCGCACCTTCATGTGTAGCAGCCAAAATCCGGAAACACCTAAATGTCCATCAACAGGTGAATTGACAAACACACTGGTGTGTTTATACAATGGAGTACTACTCAACATATAAAAGAATGAACTACTGATACAGCAACATGGATGAATCTGAAAATAATTACACTGAAAACTATCAAACCAGATTGAAAAAAATTGAAGAAGACAAAATGGAAAGATAACCGTGTCTATGGATTGAAAGAATTAATACTGTAGGAACCACCCAAAATAATATTATTACCTGAAATGATCTCCTACCCAAAACTACCCAAAATGATCTACAGATTCAGTGTAATCCCTATAAAATTCCAATGGCATTTTCCACAAAAATAGAAAAAACAATTCTAAAATTCATATGAAACCACCAAAGACCAAAAATAGCCAAGACAATCAATCTCGAGCAGGAAGAGTGAAGCGGGAGGCACGATGCTTCCTGATTTAAAAGTATATTACAGAGCAAAAGTAATCGAAGTATAGTAGTGCCATTAAAACAGACAGAGAGACCAATGGCACAGAATGGAGAGCCCAGAAGTAAGTCTATACATTTATAGTAAATTGATCTTCAACAAGGGTGCCAAGAACACACCATGGCTTGAGGATTGTGTCTTTAATAGATGCTGTTGGGGAAACTTGATATTCACACGCAGAGGAATGAAAGCGAAACTTTGTTTCATCTCATATACAAAAATCAACTCAAAATGAATTGAAAACTTAAACTTAAGACCTGAACCCATAAAACTACTAGAAGAAAGCAGGAAAAATCTTCTTGACATTGATCTGGGAGTGTTGTTTTGGATATGACCCCCCAAAGCACAGGCAACAAAAGCAAAAATAGACAAATGAGATTGTGTCAAACTAAAAAGCCTCTGTACAGCAAAGGAAAAAAATCAACAGGGTAAAGAGACAACCTACAGTATGGGAGAATGTATTTACAAACCATACATCTGTAAGGGATTAATATGCAAAACATATACAAACTCAAACACTCAATAGTAAGAAGACAACCTGATTAAAAAATGGGCAAAGTGCCACCCTCTGTGGCTCATGCCTGTAATCCCAGCACTTTGGGAGGCTGAGGTGGGCAGATCACTTGAGGTCATTGAGGCCAGCCTAGCCAACATGGGGAAAACCTGCTTCTACTAAAAATACAAAAATTAGCCTCTAGCTATTCAGGAGGCTGACACCCTTAAAGGTTACCTCTTGAAGGTCTGGAATAAACATTTACCATCTGTTCTCTCTGAGGGCTGCAACCGGTGAGGTCTCATCTGCACAATAAGACCACTGTTGGCAGCCAGGCCTCCCCTTCTCCCCCTCCCATTACCTGTTCTTGGCCATGGTTGGAGACCCCATTTTTTTTCTGTAACCTCAAGATGGTATAAAAGCTTCAACCATGTGGCCATTTCTTTGAATTCTTGTATTTCGTGTGACTCCCATGCATGTTAATAAATGTGTATGCCGTTTAATATGCCTTTTGTCAGTTAATTTTCAGTGAACCTTCAGAGGGCGAAGGGAAAGTTTCTAGTTGGCTTCTACAAGGGACATGTTAAACTTGTCACCAGACTTCCTAAATCCAGAGGCAATTACATTTATGAACTTCTAGCTTCTTTTATTTTGCTAATGTTTACTCA
Source organism: Cheracebus regulus (assembly GCA_963574635.1). Lineage (NCBI taxonomy): Eukaryota > Metazoa > Chordata > Mammalia > Primates > Pitheciidae > Cheracebus > Cheracebus regulus. The sequence goes on from CAUYQU010068837.1 coordinate 4,839, forward strand.
TCTCTCTCTTCCTCAATAATGTTCATATAGTGTTACACACACACACGTATTTTATCAGTTTAGGCTTTATCTGTAGACTTTCTCTGGTGGAAACTGAGGATTTGATCTCTCCTACACCTCTGTTCTGTTTCATCCACACCCTCCCTGTTTCACTAGTACAGGGGTCTTCCCTTATTCATGGCTTTGTGTCTGAGGTTTTAGTTACTAGTGGTCAACTGTGTTCTGAACATATTCTGTTGCTACTCTTGTGCTTTAGGTCATTATTAAGTAAAATAAAGGGTTACTTGAAGGTAAGCACTGACATACCACAACAGCCCATCTGATAAGCAAGATATCTATTAAGTGACTTAATGGGTGGGCAGCATCTGCAGTGTGGATGTGCTGGGCACATGGAGGATTCATGTCCTGGGCACTACTGAGAATGATGTGCAACTGAAAACTCACACATCGTTTACCTCTGGGATTGTCTGTATACGTCACAATGCCTGTGTCATTCACCTCACTTCATTTCATCATGTAGGCATTTTATGATCTCATGTGATCACAAGAAGGGTTAATACAGTATAGGAGGATATTTGGAGGGAGAGAGGAGAACACATTCACATAACTTTTATCACAGTCTATTGTCACAATTTCTCTATTTCACCATCAGTTACTGTTGTTGAGAAAGAAAAGTGACTCAGAGCAGTCTGACAAGTGTAAAGTCTGCAAAATTGATCAGGTGCAAGGAGGCATGAGTGTGAGATTTCAGTCACATCCACCGCACCCAAACCCAGGCTTAATTGTTCAGTCATTCTAGTTTCTTTTTTTCCTTCCCTGTAGTTTCCAGACTAGCTGGTTAATTACTGAAAGTGTTACCAGTTGCACAATGTGGCCCTCACCCATTATCTTCATGTTCCTGGAATTTGTGATACAAAAACAGTGCACAGCCAATGAATAGTTTTACTGACTAAGGAACTGCCTGCGCCTCCTTTTTCCCTTTAAAAACCCACTTTAACCGCTGCCATCAGAGCATATATTCAGGGAAACTTGAATCTACGTCCCCTGGGTTGCAGTCCTCAAATTTGTCCCCAATAAACCCTCTACTCTTATTAATTTTGCCTCAGTTTCTTCCTTGGGGTCGACATTTCAGAGTGACGCCCGCTTGCCCCTGGGCACTGTTGGACTTGGCCCTTAGTACCAGGATGAACTGGTTGTGTTCCTTTGACTCCAGAGGTTTCCCTGGGTACAAAGAGTGAGTCCTCTTGAGTCCAGACCTCACTTCCTTTAAGTTGAGATCTAGATTTGGTTTTCAAACCCTCTCTTTCTTTTAAAAGTGAGGGCTTTCATCTCTGTCTCTGGACAGGAAATGTAGGTAAAGTGTGCTGCAGAGAACGTCTGCTTTTTCTGCCTCTACTTCATGACAAAAGGTTTGGGTTACAGTATTCGTAATCTAGCGTAAGTTGTTTCACTTTATTTTTTGGCCTAAAATTACATAGCATCCTTTAAAAATTGCAGCTGCTTCCTATGATTTGTAATTTGGACTTATATTTTAATTTAGTCAATTCCTGCTAGTTTTAAACTGAAAGGAGCATGTGAGTGAGTTCTCCCACCCCAAAGTTAAGAGACACTCGCTCCCTTCAAACTAACAGGGGACTCTAGGTGGCTAGAGACTTTATGGAGGTGTTGAAACATTTGCCCATGATATGGAGCAACCTCATAGGACCTCCCTTCAAGAAAAATATCTGCAGGGACTTTTGGCTCAGCCAGAAGGTGCACATAAGGGCTGGCACCTTGAGTGGTCTGCCGCCGAAAAGTGATGAGAGATTATGAGACATGTAAAAGAGGGAATCATGACTCACTTGTGACTCTTTGAGGAATGGCACTCACAAAGCAGCACACGTCAGCTCAATACCTTGTTCCAGCCTTGGTCACTTCTGAAAGGAAATTTCTAAAATGATGGGAAACCGATTGTCAAAGCTGAGCTTTCCCTTAAGGATCACCCTCCGGCCCTCAGAAACACCAGCTGCATTTGTGCATAACACCTGTGGAGCGTCACCTTGGACTCTCATAACTCAAAATAATCCCAAGTAGCAATGGCCAAGTTAGGGGTCTTCTGAAATTTCTAAATTAATATATTTGCATGCACAATGGGAAAATGCAGGTGTTAGAACCAGAACTAGACAAATGAACGGGAATCCTACTTTCTGACTGGCCTGGCTGAAATCTGATAATAAGAGATTTGAAAGGATTTTCTAATGAGCTCTATGGCCAGAATTGGTTTAAAAGCTGATTTTCAAGCTATAATTTTTTTTTTTAAAAGACCTTTCTTCCTTTCCTCTTTTGGATCCTGTTTCTGGGAATTGTTTTTTAGTTGACGGAATCTGCTTTTCAAACACGTTTGGTGTCTCTGTTTGCTTCCTTTCTTGTTGGCATGATTTTTTGCTGACAAAAACTTGTAACTTCACTGGCCTTCTATTTTATTTATTTATTTATTTTGAAACAGAGTCTCAGCCTTGTTGCTCAGGCTGGAATGCAGTGGTGCAATCTTGGCTCATTGCAACCTTTGCCTCCCAGGTCCCAGCGATTCTCCTGCCTCAGTCTCCCACGTAGCTGGGATTACAGGTCCCTGCCACCACACCTGGCTAATTTTTATATTTTTAGTAGAGACGGGGTTTTATCATGTTAGCTAGGTTGGTCTCGAACTCCTGACCTCAGGTGATCCACCCGCTTCAGCCTCCCAACATTGGCCTTTCAGAAAGCTTAAAGTCTCCCCAAATTGGCTTCTCTAAGACTTATTCTTCCATTTCCTTCCATTTCTGCTCCTCCTTCCTTTTGATAGATTTGTTAGATATCACATGAACAAATCTAGAGATTTCCAACAGCCCATAAAGGCACTATACCCTCTTAGTGGGGCCTTTTGCTTTCCTTGTGGAGTCGAAAGAGTAGTGGGTAAGCTCCTCTCAGGGCTAAAACTCTGCTCTCATTTGCATTGAGTTACTCAATCTCTTTAGCTTTGAGGGCACCAGAAATTCGTTGGTATTATAAGAGGGAATGTGATCTTTGTGTGTGTGATGGCTGGTGAGTCACTTATGTGAGCTGCAGTTTTGGAGGTGGCTGTAGCAGGTGCAATGAATGTATTTACTACAGGAGTTACTTGTTTCTTTGTGTGTTTAGATAAGAAAAGTGTGGTTTGGATACTTGGAGGCTGTGGGAACACTCACCGCCGAGGGACAGGACTCCCATGGGGACTGGGCTGATGGCAGAGGGGGCTGGTTGGTGTTGGATTGCCCCGCAGGCTAAGGCGACTGTCTTGTAGTGAGGCACACTGAGGAATGTTGCAGGACCTGGTCCCATTGCATTTTCCTGTTTTCTTTGTTTGGGGGACATGGGATTCAATGCAAAAGTGGAATCCTTGATTTCTGAAGATCTAGATGCTCTGCTTTTGACATTTGCAAGTATTAGGCCCTGGAAGCTACAAATGCTCTGTGGGCTCTGTTCATTAACGGGCTTTGCCCTGAGCTCAGTGGCCCAGTTGGAAAACAGAGACCAAATCAGAAGCTACTAGCTAAATAAAATTGGGCTGCTTATCAAATGCTGTGGTGAATTCCTCTGGTTTTGTGTTAAGGTGGCATCCATTCTTAATCTTTCTCTCACAAAACCAAACCCCAACCCCTTCTTGAAAATGTAAATTTTTTCTCTGTGTTTTGTGATGTAAATTTGCTACACTGTTTTCTCCAAAACCCAGTAAGGGCTTCAGCCATGTGGGACAGATAAACTTTAATGTGTTCCACTTACAGAGGCACAGTTTAATCCAAGTGTCCTTTTAAACTAGAGAGTTTTACTTGTCTCATGGCTAAATTTTTAAAGTGAAAGTTGTAAAGTTTTTATGCCTGTTTTTGTGCTTATATGCCTAAATGTCTGTGTGTATGTGGTCTGCATGGTACCAAAATGACTTATAAATGCGTGAGTACTCACAAATTAAATAGCTAGCCCAAATGCTTTCAAGTTTATAGGACTTCAGCAACCTTTGGTAAATAAAGCTAGCTTAAAAATTGCTGCTAAAACAAAATAGAAATGTCTTCAGAATTTTAGACCTTTTTTTGCCCAAGTCTACTGACGAACAAATATATACTGTTTCTGCTAAATGTTTTAAGGTCCTAAAACTGTTGCTTCTGTGATACTTTTGGTGCTCGTGTGACTTTTCTGTGAGCTAAAGCTGTGAGGGCAGGTGGCTGGGCTTCCCTGGAGTCTCGTGCAATTCTTACTGTGAGCTTACATCTTGGTTTTGAACTTGAGATTCTGCTGTCGAGGAGGTGACTATGCCGAGAACTGAATTCATATGGATGTCCACAGTGCCTAGGCCACCAGCTGGGGAGCAGAGCCAAGCCCAACGCATCCTTGCTGGCTGACCTCTGCCTCCTGGCCATGCTGGGAGGGATCGGATCCTGCAGGCATTGTCTTCATAGCTTTGTCCTCTGTCCTGAGCTCTGTACCTGATACATAACAATTAGAATTTCTTACTTTCTTGGTTTTTCACCAGAGATTACGGTTGTCAAGAGTAAAGACTGTAGTTAATATATATAATTAAAACTATTATATATAAGAAAAACAATTCTATGAGCAGAATGTATATGAAAAGTAGGAGGGTGGGTGTGGTAGCTTACACCTGTAATCCCAGCACTTTGGGAGGCCAAGACAGGTGGATCATGATGAGGTCAGGAGATCAAGACTATCCTGGCCAACATGGTGAAACCCCGTCTCTACTAAAAATACAAAAATTAGCTGGGTGTGGTGGTGTGTGTGTGTAGTCCCAGCTACTTGGGAGGCTGAGGCAGGAAATTGGCTTGAACCCAGGAGGCAGAGGTTGCAGTGAGCTGAGAACACACCACTGCACTCCAGCCTGGCGACAGAGCAAGACTCCGTCTAAAAAAATAAAAGGAAAGTAGAATACGGTTTTGGTAAGGAAAATTATAAGAAAGACAGACAATGTGTTACTTTGTTTAAGAAAAGGTAATTTTGTCTAGTTATTTAAAGATTGTTTGTTTTAAATTGAAAGAATAAAAAAGAATGATAGGTAAAATTGAATGGATATAGAAAGTTGAGGAAAGAAAAAGAATGGAAAAATGGTAATATATTACGAAAGATTTATATAGAAGTCTTATTTTATGGCCAAAGATGATTAGATAGATCTGTTTATAAGGTTTATTAAAATTAGGTTTAATATTAATAATACACTAACACAAATGCACAAATGTCAAATTTGAATAAGATTCTTTTTTTTTTTTGAGTCTCACTCTGTCACTCAGGCTGGAGTGGAAGTGGCGTGATCTTGTCAACCTCCGCCTCCTGGGTTCAATCAATTCTCCTGTCTCAGCCTCTCAAGTAGCTGGGATTACAGGCGCCCACCACCATGCTGGTTAATTTAAAAAATATTTTTAGTAGAGACAGGATTTCATCAAATTGGCCAGGCTGCTCTTGAACTCCTGAGCTCAGGTGATCCACCCACCTCAGCCTCCCAAAGTGCTGGGATTACAGGTGTGAGACACGGCACCCTGCACCATGAATAAGAGTCTTTTGTAGTATTAATAAGAGATAGCAAAATATTTTTGTGCACCTTTTGAGTAAACTGAAAATGAAAAATCCAAATTTCTTTGCCAATCGCATCTTTAATCAGGGCCATGTTAAGTCTTTTTCTATTTTTTTTTCTAGGGGAGATTCTTCTGAGCTTCACAGCAGCCTGACAACCCATTTCTGAGTCAAACCCTTCATCCTACTTATCATTTATGGCCTATTTTTCAGCATTTCTGTTGTGCATGACACCCTCAGTCCTCCAGACTGGTGGGATGCACAAATGAAATGGTAAAAATCAGTTGGCATAGGAGGCTGAGACATGCAGGTATCACCTGAGGTTAGGAGTTAAGACCAGCCTGGCTAACATGGTGAAACCCTGTCTCTACTAAAAATACAAAAAGTAGCTGGGTGTGGTCTCGAGCGGCTATAGTTCCAGCTACTTGGGAGGCTGAGGCAGGAGAAATGCTGGAACCTGGTAGGCGGAGGTTGCATTGAGCAGAGATTGCGCCACTGCACTCCAGCCTGGACAACAGAGCGAGACTGTGTCTCACACACACACACAAAATAGCTGGCAAGGCTTACAGGGACTTTTAACCTTCCCTGGCTAAGGCTCTTCTGTTGGTGTCGCTTAACTTACTTCTACCCCATTTGGAAAGCGTCACCTTTGTGTCTTTGGGATAACAGCAGGAAAACACCCACCTAGATGAAGGAGCAGAAGTAGCTCTCCTTAAAATGTGACATTCTTCATTATTCCCGAGGCCTTATAAAGCTTCTCACTAAAAATTCTAAATTAATTAAGGATTATTTTAACAGCAAGCTCCCCAGAGACGAAGTCATCAAAGATCTTGGCTTCCAATTTCATTCCAATTTTATTTATTGGAAACGCCATGATAAAGAACTCCCTCCAACCATGCTGGAAGGGACCATATCAGGTATTGTCAATCCATCCTTGTGCAGCTCAATGGCATTGACTCACGGGTTCACATTCTTCATTTTAAAAGGGCAGCCTTGCCTAAGTGGACATCTTCTGTCACTGAGATCTCTGACTGAAGCTGGCCCGTTGTCAGGTGCCTTATTCTTCAGAGCAGGATGAGAAGTGGAAACTCGGTTGGGAAAAAATCACTCAAAGGGTGAGAAGGCTGCAAGATGTTGGAAAAACAGACTGCTTGCAGCATTTGATTGATTACCTTCAGGAAAAGGAGCGCTTGCAGGTCTGGATTTCAAATGGTTTTGTTAATATTAGTCCTTATTTGCATATTTTTGATCCTTAAATTGACCATGACTTGTATTTCTAGATGTCTAACGGCAACGACAAAAACCAAAATCATGATGGCTGGTTGCTTAGAAATGATCCAACACACGGCTGCTCCTTTGTATGTGACGGCCTGACTAGATCTCACTGCTCTGTCCCGTTGTGTTGCCAATCAACTAGGCCTCACTGAGTTCTTAAGCCATAGTATCTCTTCTCTTTCCCTCCGACATGGGATGAAATTACCTGGGATTGAGCCTCTCCAGTGACATGGGACAAATTTACATTTAAAATGTTGGTCATCAATGCTTTTTTTTTTTTTGTTGAAACGGAATCTCACTCTGTCACTCAGGCTGGAGTGCAGTGGTGTAGTCTAGGCTCACTGCAACTTCCACCTCCTGGGTTCAAATGATTCTCCTGCCTCAGCCTTCCTCAGTAGTTGGGATTACAGGCACACACCACCATGCCCAGCTTATTTTTTGTGTGTGTTTCTTTTAGCAGAGATGGGGTTTTACCATGTTGGTCAGGCTGGTCTTGAACTCCTGACCTCAGGTGATCTGCCCGCCTCAACCTCCCAAAGTGCTGGGATTACAGGCATGAGCCACTGTGCCTGGCTAATCAACACTTTTATAAGAGAAAGATGTCAACCAGAAGGGGAAAATAAGAAAGAAAAATGACTCAGAGCAGTCTGAAGAATGTTAGGTCTGCAAAACCTCACATTCAGGGAAACATGAGGATGAGATTTTAGTCCTGCACCCAGCACCCACCCCCAGGGCTAATTTTTAAAACACATTTTTATTTTTTTTTCTTGTAGTTTCCAGACTAGCTGATAAATTATCTATAATGTTACCACAACTTGCACAATGTGGCCTCTATCACCGTCTCCATGTTCCTGGAATTTGTGATACAAAGAACAATGTGTAGCCAACCAGTAGCCTTTGTTCAACCTAGGAACTGCCCTTTCTTTTTCTCTTTAAAATCCCTCCTGTAACTGCTGCCAGTTGGAGCATATATTCTGGGCAACTCGAATCTGTGTCTCCTGAGTTGCTGTCCCCAAACCTATTCCAAAAAACCTCTCTACTTATATTAACTTACCTCAGTTTCTTCCTTTAGGTTGACATTGGTATTTTATATATATATATATATGTTTTTTATTTTTTTGTTTTCTTGAGAGTCTTGCTCTGTTGCCCAGACTGGAATGCAGTGGTTTGATCTCTGCTCACTGCAACCTCTGCCTCCCAGGTTCAAGTGATTCTCTCGCCTCAGCCTCCTGAGTAGCTGGGATTACAGGCCTGCATCACTACGCCCAACTAATTTTTGTATTTTCAGTAGAGACGAGATTTCACCTGTTGAAAGGCTGGTTGGTAGGCTGGTCTTGAACTCCTGACCTTGTGATCCATCTGCCTCGGCCTCCCAAAGCGCTGGAATTACAGGTGTGAGCCACTGTGCCCAGCCCATGAGCCACTGCACCTGGTCTAGGTTGGCATTGTCAATCTCTTGTTGTGCCTAATTTATAAATTAAACTTTATCAGAGGATGTATAGAAAAAACCAGAATGTATCGGGTTTAGTATCACCTGCAGTTTTAGGAATCCACTGGGGGTCTTGGAATATATACCCGGTGGCTAAGCTAGGACTACTATAGTTATTGTCACGTTTTCTTAATGAATTTTCTGGTATACGTATTTGATATATGGTGATGCAAATGTTATTTGTAAAGCAGAGCCATATAATATACTATAGTTATATATATTTTTCACTGAAATTAGTAACTGGCTTATTTTTATTTTTCATTTGCTTCGTTTTCTCTGTACTTATTCATTTTATATTTTTCCATTACCTTTTCATGACATTTCTCACAAGGTCAATTACATTGGGTAGTTTCATATTCCGAAGGTCTATCCTCGAGGTCTCCAGCCTCCTTCTCTCTGGGCTGATAACTCTCCAGGCTTGCTGTGTGACTGTCTTATGGGGAATTCCTTTACTCTCATCCCTGGACTCTTTCTGGGATGGAGCCCCTGTATCCAGACCCCAGGTGCCTCTTCCTTAAATGTATTCCCTTGGCTGGGCATCTCCTCTGTTGTGTTCCATTGTGGTCACCAGAGGCAAGTGATGGCAGCCCTCGTGGAGTCTGTCCTTTGAGCCGCCCTACTCCAGTGTGGACCAGTTGCCCTCTGGCTTGCAGGGTTGTCATATAGGGGTTTCCTTGGCTTTCGTGCTGGGGATTCCTTTATATTTCTCCCATGGGGCGGGCAGGGGGAGGTTTTCCTGTGTCCTGAATCCTGCGCCTGCCTCTTTGTTGGTTGGCGCACATTCTCCAGTATCTTCTGAGAAAGGAAGCATGAGATAAATGTTTTAGGACTTCACTTATCTTAAGCTATCTTCATTCCACTCTTACAGATGATAAATAGGTGCCTGGGTGTAGAACTCTGGTGGGAAGTAATTACTCTTTAAGAAGGTATTCTCCCTGGTTTTCTGGCTTCTACATGCTTCTGAGAAGTCCAAAGGCATTGCTAAGTCTTACTCCAATGTATGGGACCTGTTTTTCTCCTTGCTGAAAACTTGTAGACTCTGATTTTATCTCTGTGATCTAAGCTGTCTCAGTGAGGTGACTCACGGTGGCTCTGTCTTCATCCATTTCACTGGGTGCTCAGCAGACCCCTCAGTCTGGAAACCTTCAGTTCTGGGGTTTTTCTTATTTATTGGATTTCCTTTAGTCTGTTTTCTCTGTTCTTTTGTTTTTCCAGAATTTTTTTTTCAGTTATTATTTGAATACGTACACTGTCTTGGGTTAGGTTCCCAGAAGCAGACCCTTAGATGAGGTTTGCGTGCAGTGACTTTGAGTGCAATGGTGAGGGAGTCAGGAAGCAGGGGAGGGAAGAGGTGAGATTTCAGGTGAAGTCCTGTGGAAGGGCCTTTGGTTGGTCCAGCAGACAACTGGAGTGTGAAAGCTGAAGCTACAGTTCAGCGTCTTCCTGCCCTAAGGCAAGGGAGCTGAATTTTACATTCCTGCAGCTGGCTACCCAGGGGGATCTAGGCTCCCAGCACTCCTAGTCCCAGTGGGTGCAGGCCAAGTGATTCTGGTGGCTGGAGAGGAGTCCTGCAAGAAGGTGCAGCTGCAGAGCTGAGAGCAGACCACCCCAACACTGGGAGTGGGAGAGAAAGATGCAGACGAGAGCAGACATCCGGATGGGCCAGTGATGACGCTGGCTGCACGGCCTCACTTCACAGACAGGCCCTCTATTCAAAACACAGTTTTCTACCCTGCTTTCTAGCTCTTTGATTTTTCTCTCCTTTCTGTGAAATATCTTCAACTTTTTATTATGGCCGCTGCCTTTATTAATGTAAACTTTTATTATTCAGTTTTTAATTTCCAGGAGCTCTGTTTTGTTTTCTGAACACTGTTTTTTACAGCGCCCTTTCTTTTATCCTGGCTGTAATACTTTGTGTCTCTCAGAGGGTAGGACTAGTGGTTTTGCTTGCATCTCTCTTTCTGTCTGGGTTCCCTCCAAGTTGCTAGTTTTCTCTCTGTCACGATGGACGCTTTCCTCGGATGTCTGATTTTTCTTGACCCAAGAGCAGGAGGGAGACCATTGGTTGGGAGCTGCGAGTGGGAAGGAGGGGCGTGTGGAGGGATCTGGAGGGGAGAGGCTCTTGTGGGGACCCCTGGGTCTTCATCTTTAGGTTTTTCCTTCAGAGTCCACAGAGCTTGAGTTCCCTTCCCGTCTTCTACTTGAGGGGTAAAAGGTCCAGCTGCCCTGTCTGGGAGCCAGGAAAGGGAGCAACGCGTGCAGACAGCGCGAGGCCCGGTGCTGGGAAGGGCACTCAGTGTGCTCTGTGCTGATTAACTGGCCTCAGGCTCTCTGCTTACCTGTCAGAGGGAAGTCTCCAGTTATTTCCAGGGGGTGGAAGTGGGGGTGGGGGGGTGGTGACAGTAATGGCAGGGGTGCTTCCTTTGCTAGGTGCAGAGTGGAAGAGGGGCTCTAGGGGGTCTCACGACTTCTCCAGCAGCCTCCAGATCTTATCTTCCCCCCTGGCCTTGGCTATAGGAGTTGCTGGTGCTGCAGCTTCTGTGCGATCTGAGGGGTCTGCAGGGTGAATTGCCCTGATTCTTCGATTCCTCTACTGCTGGCTCAGGATTTCCTTCTTCCAGTTTACTTCCCACATTTTACAGTGTTTGGTGTTGCGTCTCTCCCCTTTCCCTTGTCCTTGTGCATTTATGGCTTTTAAAACATTTTCTTACTGTGTTGTTTATTTTGGAGTGGGGCATCAGGAGGAGGTGAAACCAGGGCTGCATGCCAGTTAGCCATCTGAAGCCAGGAGTACTTTGTCTCTTTGTCCTTCAGAGGCCAGGCAGCCCCTGTGGGAGCAAATGGAGCCGTGCCCTGTGTCTGTGGAGTGGCTGAACTCCACTCAGCTGCTCCTGCTCTGTAAGCCAAGCAGGTCTGGAACACCCACTGGGCCTATGGGGCCCATGAAAGTGCATGGACCCCGTGCTGGGAGCCGTGAGGCTGACGTTGGCCTGTGTGGAAGGGTCCATCCAGCCTCGGGGAGGGAGGGGCGAGAGGAGGCTCCAAAGAGTAGGAATGGTTGAGAGGGTTCTGAGGAGGAGGACTGGACGTCAGAGGGATGGCACCCTGCGCTCCTGGTCCACTGTCCTCATTCACTAGCTGGTGTCTGTGTGGTTCCTCGCACCTGGGACATGCTTGTCCTCCTGACTTCCCGCTTCTCACAACAGCCGAGGTTGTTACTGTTACTGGCCTTTTAAAATGAGGCAGTGCAGGGCCAGACAGGAGAGTCTGCAGAACCAGAAGCTGTGGAGGGAGGCATGCCCAGCTCCACGCAGGCCTCCTTGGTACGCCTGGGGACATCCTGGAGGCAGAAGCATGGCGGCCCCAGGGTGGATGTCTGGGATTGGGATTTTAGCCAGCTGTTGAATTATCTGTATGATTTTAAACACTTTACCCAACTTCCCTTTGCACATCCCTGTGGTGAGTATTTATTCTTTGGCAAAAGAAGCACTCAGAGAGGGAAACAAGTGTGTAAAGAACACGGGGATTACCGGGGGCCTGCATGGGTTCATCAAAAACAGGTCGTGGCTTCATGATGTTCAGTTCCACTGGGCAGAAAGGCTGAGCCTTAAGATCCAGCACTCTTAAATAAAATATACTGTGAGTTCTGGAAAACATATGACAACATTTCTAATTATGTTGCTGTGGAAAAAACAGGAACAGAGCACCACATGGCGGGGTGACTGCAATTAGATGGACGCAAAGTAGGCCAGGCTTCTGCACCCACAGCTGGGCCAGGAGCCATGCTGGATTCGGACATGTTTTCTATACCATGGCTGCAGGGTTCTGTCTGTGACTGTGACCGTTGATTTTAATCAATGACCTACATCATGGCAGGCAGATGGAAAAAAAAGCTGGAGGAGAGAGACGCTTTGTTGAATGAGCAGGTATCAGAATGGTGACCGACCAGGAAGGTGAGGCCTTGAAGACACAATGGAGGCCTGATGTGCCCACAGGGAGGATGAGCTGGGTTTGCCATGGAACTCAGACACAGGGGGTATGATGTGAAATGTAAGCTTTCCCAGGGTTTATGGTATTTAGACTGCAGATAGACTTTCAGGATCTCAGAGAAGTTAATCTGAAAAGTCCAGTATGAATCTTTTTTCTTTCACAGTCATTCCTCACTCACTTTCCTACCCGCCCTCTCATCTATGTCCCCACTGCCATTTACCCATCTACCCCATCATTCCATCCACCCACTCATCCACCGACCACCCATCCATCCAAATACCTATCTGTCAATCTACCCAACCATCCATTCACTCATCCATACATTTACCCACCCATTCATCTACCCATTATCCATCCATGCATCTATCCTTCCAACCACCCATTTACATATTATCCACCAATTTATCCATTCACCTATTACCCCACCCATCTGACCATCCATTTGCCCATTCTCCATTCATCCATCCACCCATCCGTCCACCTATCTATGCACCCATTCATCCATTCACCCACCCACCTACCCACTCACTCACCCACCTGTCTCACACATCCTCCTGTCCAGCATCCCAGGCACTGTACTAGGTGCGGGAGAACTAGCACATGAATTAGACACAGCCTCTGCTTTTAAAGAGCTCATAGCCTATTCATGTGTGTGAGTGGGAAAAACAAAGGAAAGAGTCAGAGAGGGTGTTGTAGTGGAAGGTTTCTGGAGTCAAGCGAATGGTGGAAAAAAAGGATGAGGCGTTAAGCAGGAAGTGCCATGGCAGGGTTTGAGTGTTAGGACCCTGTCATTAGCAGCTCCGGGCAGGCCGGATTGGAGGAGAGCCATGAGAGAGGTTCAATGGCTGGCAGTGTGTTGCAGTAGCCTCCAGGAGGGATGACGCGGTCTGGGGAGCAGCAGGGGAAAGGTCAACGAGGGCAACGGGCAAGACGCTTTGATGTGTAGGATAAGTTGAATATTTCAAAAGTGGAAGCAGAGATCAATCTGAGGCTCTGGGAAGCACTGGGGCCCTGGAGGCCAAAACATCATTATTGCCTGATAATGGAATTCTCTTATTCCCCAGGCCTGGGGGCCCTTGATTCTTCCTCTTCCTGCTGTCTGTGCTTTTCATGGCACATTCTCCCTTTTCTAGAATTGTGAGAGCCAGAAACAGCCAAGGGTCAGGGGAGAATAAGTGAATTTCCTGTTTGTAAATCACTGGAGAGCACTGACTGTTCCTCGCCGTTTCACCCCGACCAGCAGCCATTTATCTGGATAATGCATTTATTTATTGCCACTCCACCATTTTGCATTGAGATATATGTGCAAACCAAAGTGCCAGTGATTCGCTTGCAAACATCAAAGGTAGGAGAAGAAAATGAAATTGGGCATATTAGATTATGTGGTTTTGAGTTCAATGTCTGCAGCTCCCCATTTTTCTCCATCACCTGCCTTTCCTACAAATCAATTTACAAGACTTTTATGGAAATATTACTTAGTATCAAAATCTGTGGGCCGAACCCAGCCGTGGGATCATTCTCCTAGTAGAAGGTGGTGAGATGTTGAGTGGGATGGTGCCAGGCTTGCGTCAGGGCGGCTGTGCTGGATGGACTTCCTGCCTCCACCCTTCAGACCCCACAGCGCTGGGGCAGGAGCGAAGACACATGCATGCACAGTGTGTGTGTGCACAGTGATCTGGCCCCAGAAAACCTCCCGGGCTTGGGGAAGTCACAGGGAGAGGCTCTAGGTCCTCAGGAGAGATTCGGGGCATGGCGTCTGCCTCTGCGTGTGTGAGGGTCAGGGCTACCATCCTCTCTGGGTGGAGGCGTGAGTGGGCCAGCATGAAAGGATATCTGCAATGTGTTTGGAAAGGTGGTCATTGTCTGGCCGCCTGTGCAGGCAGCTGCCCAGCCTGCAGCGTGCCCAGCCAGCTCCTCTCCTCACTCTGAGGGGCCTCCTGGTACACGTGGCTGCTCTGTGCTATCCTCTGACCATGCTTAGCCCTCACTGTCCTTGCCTTCCCCAGTAGTTTCTTCTCTACCCCAGGCTTCATCCATCATAACATCACGTTATCCTTATCAATGTTTGATCTTTTAAAATTGCTTTCAAAGGAAAGGTTACCTGGCAGGATAGGACAACTTAGGGACCAGAGCATGGGACGTTTAGGCTCTAACTGGCTTTCTCTCCCCAGGCTCCGCAGTTCCTGGCAGGGCCCTCTCTGATCTCAGTTTTCATATCTGTTAACTGGAGTGATTCTTGTCCTGATTACTTCTCCAGGCTTTGGAATCACGTGAGGGAATGAATGAAGGTGAAAACACTCTGCTAAGTTATGACCCATGCACTCAGCGCTTCTGTGGCCTCAGCCCAGTTTCCTCACTGTGTGACTTGGGGTGGGTTGCTCAGCCTCTCTGGACTTGGGATTCCTTGCCTGTAACAATTCCTTCAGGGCGTTGCTCTCAGGAGGAGAGGAGCACGGTTCCCAGTGACCCTGCAGGCTCATGCTTCACTATGGGCCGGCCGCATACTGAGCCCTCAATAACTGCTAGTGATTATCGTACATTTTTAAAAAGACATGAAAACATGTGGATGCTGGATGACTGAAAAAATGTGAATACCTTATGAATCAGAAAGGAATTCTGGAAAGCTGGGATCCTGAGGGGAAAAGGGCCTTTTCTTCCAGGTAGAATTTCTTGTCTTGCTTTTGGGATCAAAGAAGCAAATGAGCCTCAGGAGAGAGGACGGAGGGATTCCTGGAGCAAGTGCAGCTCGGTAGCCTTGCTGCCCTGTGGAAGTCCCTGCTGCCCTGTGGCCTGTCCCAGTGCTGCCTGTGTCCTCGGGCTTTGCATCCACCCACCCTGGGCTGGCATGACCTTGCTTAGCAACTCAGGCACCTCAGCAAGCGGCGGGTGTGCAGAAGCCCATGGTCCCTCCTGCTTGCCCGGGGTCTGGGCTACTGGGCAGCCCCCATGCATGGGCACCTATCCTGTGCCAGCCGCCCACACCTCCTCCCTGCATCCCCACCACCTTCCCTACCCATCCCTGTCGCCTGCAGGAAGCCAGGCTAATGGGGGCACTGCTGGGCACCGCCCCTGCTGGGGCTGCCAAAACCACACCATCAGCATTTCTACAGTGTCTCATAAATTCACGGAGAAACTACCTATAGACAGAAGCTCAGCACTGAGGCTCTCTGCTTGGAGAGGCGTCTCCTGCTGAAGCAAGAGTGGAAATAGTTTCCAGGCAGTCCTCCACCCAGGCACAGCTTCCTTTTGGGAAAGGCTGAAGAGGGGCTGAGGAAGGAAGAGGGCAGGGGACAGTCACTTGGACATGGGGGCTTGCCGTCTCTCCCCAGTCCCCTTAGTCTTCCCTCCTCCTCCCTCTGCCTTCCTCCTTCTTCCCTCTCTGTCATGTAAGGATCTGGATTGCTGTTTAAGAACCTTGAAATTCCATCCTCACACTCTACCAGATGAATCCTGGGATTTTGCCCCTGCAAAGTGTCTCAGTTCCCGACGTGGCTACACCTAACATCGGCGGTTTTCTTACGCATTGCCACTTGGTTCTGGCTGAAAACCTGGAGGTTTTGGAGTCAGGGGGACATGGTTTATATTCCCAGTTCTTCCTCTTAGTGGATATGGGGCCTTGGCACGTTCATATCTGTGCACACAAAAATGCCCAGCACACCAACAGTGCTCAATGAAGTTGTGGTGTCACCCTAACTCACGAGTATCTCTGGAGCTCCTCACACATGCCTTCTTTCAGGCATAGCAGGATCATTTGATGTCTGAGGTGGAGCCAAAGATCAACAAAGCCAACAGTGCTTAAATTGGTGAGAACAGATTTCTTCAGGCTGCTGACAGTGGGGAAGAGCTGAGCTCCCTTTCGACCTATGCAAAGAAGGGAAGAAGGGCCTTTTGCTGCCTGATTTCTTCCCTGGGTGGGTTTGCGTTCCTAGAAATGTGTAGAGAGCAGCGAGGCAGCCCCTATTCTTCACAGGGAGGGAGCTCTGTGCTCATGAAAGCCCCCTCCTGCAGAACCCTGGCCTGGGAGCTCCAAGGTCACAGGACAGTGTGGGGTGGGAGGGGCGTAGAATGTTCTGGGTTCTGCAGGGTTGGGGGGGCGCTATTGTGGGTGCTGATCAGGAGCATGCCATCTGGGTTGTAGTGGGAACTGTCTGGTCTGGGCTGCCCCACTTTGCTAGTGAGCAGAGCACCATGGAGCTGACCTGAAGTGCCCTAGAAGCAGGCCTGTGCCTCTCTCTTGGAAGAATAATGTAGGCTGCCCATGGTTGTAGCACGCTGGGGTCTTTTGGGACCTCTTTGGCAGCTACTTACCTGGGCCTCTGAAGGTGCTGCCTCCATGAGGGATGAGGGCTCCTCTGCTGTGCCTGCCAGCATTTCCCTGAGTGTTCTCATGGGTTTGATTCTCAATCAGAGAAGCCATTTCCCCTTAGCTCTGCTTCTGCCACACCAGCATCCAAAAAGCTGAGGCGTGCAGTGGCAAGGCCAGGCATCTATGCTGGTGCAGGAGCTTCCATAGATGGGTGGTGCAGGGACGAGCTGAAGGCTGTGGCTGGGCTCACACCTGCTGGCAGATGTGGGTGCCTTCTGAAAGCAGATGCAGAGACTGGGCCTGGAAGAGGACAGATCGGCTGGTTAGAGTGGGGTCCCAGCCACTCAGGGGCGAGAGGACATGGAACAGAGTAGGGGCGGGGAGGGCCAGGCTGAGGGGTGGATGCTGGGTGAAGGGACGCTCCCCCCCAGGTCGAACAGCCTGACCACAGAGGGCTCAGTCCCTGGGAGTTCAGTCCCTGCAGATCCACCTGGGCCGAGGGTGGGAGTCTCAGGCTGTAGCCAGGCCTGCAGTCCAGGGTCAGGTTCTCAAAAACTGGCACCCTGGAAGGAAGTTCAGAATATCACGTCGATTAAACACAGCCGGACTAGGATCAGGGAGAAAGGGCCATTTAGGACACTAGATTTTCTGATTAACCAGAAGTGTCCCCAGACTGTTCCAGCCTCTTCCTTATTGGAGACATTTCCCTGGTGCCCAAGGCCCTTTCTTACCTCTGCACCCATTAATAGGATGCTCTCTGGACTTTTGAATAAAGCCCAGTGCCCACTGCCTGGGCCTCCGGCCACAGGGGAGGAGGTGGCATCAGACCCACCCCAGGACCTTCAGCAGGACCTTATCACTGTTATTCCCTCCTCCTCAAAGCGAGAGCAGGGAAAATTCTGGATCACTAGTGCCCAAGGAGCTGGCTTCTCAGGGTACAGGGAGGGAGATTTTCTGAGCATTTGTCAGTTATTTTCTCTTTCTTCTAATTGCTGGGGTACAGCCTGGACCAGGTATCCCAGGCCCCTCTGCAGGGCTCCCACTCTGAGAGACAGGCAGCTCCCTGCCTTCCACCAGGTTCTTCTGGATGAAAGGAGCCATGCCTATAGGAACTGTGCACGTGCAGATGCTGGCTGCAGGGTGGGAGCTTCCCTGTCCTGGAGTTTGTTCAGCTGGGAGCCATGTGCCTGCAGATGCCCTGGGTGCAGATGGGAAGCCTCTGATTCCTAGGCACCTGCTTGAGAACCCCTGTGGGCTTGTTTAGCGTTTAGTCCCTGCAGACTCACCCCAGGCCTGCGGAGTCAGCACCTCCATGTTGCTGGGCGGTGCCCAGGAACTGCACGCAAACAACTGCCTTCAGGCTTGGGGGCTAGGAGAGGCTGGTAGCAGGCTGTCTCCCAGCCCTGGATGTGTGGCTGGCCTGGCTTGGGCAGTGTAGCTGCTGGACCTGGAAATGTTCAACCTTGAACCGAGCCCAGTGAGGACATGAGGAGTCCCTCCTAGGCCGCTGAGGGGTGTACAGAAGTCGGGGGAGCCACACCTTACCTGGCGGGGCTGGCATTGTGCATAGCAACCTGTCTTTTAAAAACACCATTTCTTGGCCAGGTATGTTGGCTCACGCCTGTAATCCCAGCACTTTTGGAAGCCGAGGTGGGTAGATCACTTGAGGTCAAGAGTTCAAGACCAGCCTGGTCTACACAGTGAAACCCCGTCTCTACTAAAAATACAAACAATTAGCCAGGAGTGGTGGTGGGTGGCTGTAATCCCAGCTACTCGGGTGGCTAAGACAGGAGAATTGCTTGAACCCGGGAGGCGGAGGTTGCAGAGAGGTGAGATTGCACCATGTCACTCCAGTCTGGGTGACACCAGTGAAACTCCGTCCCCCAAAACAACAAAGGCACCACCATTTCTTTTCAGAGGAAGTTATTTTCCCTTCGATATCCGTAAGTTATTGTCATTTCTTCCAGGGTTCAGGAAGGAAACCCCTCCTTCCCTTTCCTCAGCTGTGAGCAGTATCCTGGTGACGGTTAGTCCCTGACTGGCGGGGAGACTGCCCTGGGCCACCCGACACCATCACCTTGGCTCCCTGGCAGCACCCTGGTTTTCCTCTTGTTCCCAGGCCACTGGCCTAGGTTTCAGGCCCGGCTCATGCTGGCTGGCTTTGGACCATGTTTCCTCCAGGCCTCAGTTTCCCCAGGTGTGGAATGCAGATCTGGCTGTGCTTGTTGTCGGGATGGGGATGCCTCTGTCCTCTCTGGGAGCCCAGCTTGGCTGGCTCTCTGGCCCCAATGCCCTCCTCCAAGTCTGGTCCCTGCCGCCTGAGCCCCGGCCCACTTGTCTGGAGAGGCTTCAGTTTCATGGCTGTGGGGTGAAGTGGGTGGCCCAGCACCAGAGCCCTCTGCGGTCAGGCCTCGTTGGCAGGGGCACGAGTCAGCACCTGCTCTGTGGTGCTTGTGATGTGATCTCTTCCAGCAGGCCTCAGAGGGGAATCCGCAAGGCCCCCCAGGGTGGAGGAGCTGTCTCTACGTGGTTTAGATGGACAGATCCCCAGGGGTCAGGGCTATTCGGTGGCCAGAGGCTTGAGTGGCTGCTCCCTGTGTCACCTCAGCTTTCCTGACTCAAACATTGGGACAATAAAAGCACCTTCCTCAGGAGCGATGGGATGTCCTGTGCCTCTAGATACCAGAGTCTGGGCGAGGGCCTTTTGTATTTGGGCTGCAATCTCACACAATTTACTGTTCTTACCCCAGCCCACCCTGTGTTTGGATCTCGAGTGGGCAGTGTGGTGAGGTGGAAAGAATACAGCACTCAGGGCAAAGCTGGCTGTGCCCCAGGCTGGTTGTCTGTTCTGCCCACATGAGTATCCCCAGGTACTGTACCCTAGACCCCGTGGGGGTGCACAAGAAATAGTCACTAAATGCTTAACAGATGCATATATGCTGCTGGGGCCAGAAACAAATGGGAACAAACCAGGAACCAAGATAATTCCCAAAACCTCCCAGGGCTTTCCCTGGGCTTCCGCAGGCCAGCCCCACTCACCCTGAACTTGTGCATTGATCTTTTTACTTCTGAGGCTTAAATCCAGACAGACTGAAGCCTTCAGGGGAAGCCACTCAGGAAGTATGGAGGGGGCTCCACTCCGCCCCATTGATCCAGACGTCCTCCCCTCTGCATGGTCTGCAGAGTGGCCTCAGCCTGCCACAGCCCTGCCTGCCCAGATTCCATCTCCCTGCTGGGCCTGGCACGGCTTGCTCCTGGCTCTCAGGAGTCCCTGGGTCTGTCTGCCTGGCACCCTGGCAGCACAGAGCAGGACGGAACTGTCGCCCATGGACAAGGACAGCCTCCTTCTGGCTGGTCCATTGTGTTGTCCACGTGTGCCTGGTCTTGGAGGTGTCTGGTTCTGGTGCCCCCTCCACACTCTTCGTAAGCCAGGCCTGCTCTCTGTGGTGGTGCACTGTCTCTCTGGGGAGGCTCAGGGGGTGAGAAGCACAAACAGCCCCTCCTGTTAGAGCTGCCTCTTCCAGCATTTTCTAGAAGGTGCCAGCATTCCTTGGCTCCTGACCACATCATCCCAGCCTCTGCTTTCATCAGCACGGTGCTTCGTCCTCACTAGGCTCTCCTGCTTCCTTATGGTGAATACCCTGAGGGCCCACCTGGACAGTACAGGGCAGCAGCCCCCTCTCCAGAGCCTCCATCTCATCACACCTGCAAAGCCTCTTGCCATAGAATGCAACTCTGTGGCAACGCTCACAGGTGATTCAGGCAGCCACAGGGACTTTATCATTTCAAAATGTATCCCGTGTTGAGACAGCAAAGTAGAAAGAGAGCAAGTTGGAATTGAGAGAGACTGGTTAGAAATGACACCTCCTGTATGTGTGGCCTGGGACAGGTGACTTCACTTCTCCAGGCCCAGCTGTCTGGGGCTGATCTCAGAGCTTCCACCTTCCCTCAACAAGGCACTGGTTTTGCACATTCTCTGTGACTTGAAGTCAAACACCTGAGTGTCTTCCTTTGGGGGAAGGAGGAATAATGGGCATCAGAAAACAAGGTCTGAACCTTCATGTCCCAGCCTGAGATCAGTCAGTGCCCATCAATCCCCGCGTTGATTCCAGAAGTCTAAGACTGAGCCTGCTCTTTTGCTCACCGCCGTTAAAAAATATTCGCCAGGTGCTACTGAGTGACTGGCAACTCACCGCAAGTTGGGTTCCCAGGAAACAAACTCCAAGATACAGATGAGCTTAGGAGGTGCTGGGATCCACTCCTGGGAAGGGGCTGCAGGGTTGAGTGGAGGGCCCTGCAGAGATTTCTGAAATGGCAGGGGTAGGGAGAGGGGGCAGGGACTGTCAGGGTGTCTCAGGATGACGGCAGGGGGACAGGACCTTGCATCACTGCATCTGTCAGTAATCAAATGTGCCCATCTGAAAAAGGGAGGTAGTCTCCAACAGCTGGAGGATGTAGAAGGACCCTTCTTGCCTCCACGACTTTGCACAAGGTGGCCCCTGTTCCTGGACTGTCTCTGTTTTCTTCCTTGTCTCTGCAGCTCCCTAGGTAACTTCTACTTAGTGTGCAAAGCTCGGGCTAAGGAGCTGTTCCTGCAGGGGCCTCCCTGGCCTTGTAGGTGAAGTCCTCTCACCTCCTCGAAACCGAAGCTCTCGCATTTACTCCTGCACACACCTGTAAGATGGCAGGAGCATTTGTTCAGGGGTCTTTTTTCCCTTCAATCCAGCCCAGGGAGGGCAGCTGCTGGGCCCTGTATTTCAAATTAGGCATTCTGTACATATGTAGTGCATGAGGCTGAGTGACGGCTGCATGATCTTCTGAGGACAGAGCGTTGCAGTGTCTTGAAATGTCCTGGGTCAAATGACTTTTCAAGCCTTCCGATAGGAATGCTAACCTTCTAAGCTTAATGGAGTGGCAAATGCACGGTTTGACTGAGCGACAGTGCAGGCAGCTTAGTCAAATGCCACGTCTGGTACTCGTCCTGTGCAGTGGAATCAGCTGCTCCCACGGGAGGAACTTGCTCTGTGAGCAATGTGGAAATATCACGAGAAGCCGCCTGAAGTGGGGAGCTGACACGTGATG
Source organism: Cheracebus regulus (assembly GCA_963574635.1). Taxonomy (NCBI): domain Eukaryota; kingdom Metazoa; phylum Chordata; class Mammalia; order Primates; family Pitheciidae; genus Cheracebus; species Cheracebus regulus. The sequence goes on from CAUYQU010068837.1 coordinate 26,549, forward strand.
AGGGCGGGGGTTCCTGGACTGGTGTGGCCCAGAGCCCCTGTCTGTTGATCCCATTAGTAGGTCTGCGGGTGATCTTCGGATAGTTGTGCTTAAACAGCAGACACAGGAAGGCTTGGCTCCATCTTGATGAAGTTAAGTGCTGTGGGTGTGTTTCTTTCACTGTATTTAACAATGGAATACAATGAACGCTGGGACCTGCTGACAACGAGGGACTGCTTCTCTGCACATGGAAGGGAAGGCATATCTTGGACTCAGAACTGTGGGCACTGTAGGATGGGGAAGGAGAAGGGATGCCTGTAACAGAAACGGCAGCCGCGCGTTGGAAAACAGTGCTTAAAGCTCATCCTAGCGTGGGCTTTGGTTCCAAGAAGGGCGGACACCTTGGAAGTCAATGGCCCCTGCGATGGCCTGGATGTTTGTCTCCCTGAAGAATCCATATGTTGAGCCCTAACCCCAGTGTGATGGTATCAGGAGGTGGCGCCTTTGGGAAGTGATTAAGGTGTTAGGATGGAGACTTCATGAATGGGATTAGTGCCCTTATAAAAGAGGCCAGAGGGAGACCCCTTGCTCCTTCTGCCTTTACGGCTAGAAAGTGCTTTCTATGACCTGGAAAGTGGGCCCTCACCAGACACCGTCTGCTGGTGTCTTGATCTTGAACTCCGCAGCCTCCAGAACTGTGAGAAATACATTTTTGTAGTTTCTAAGCCACCCAGTCTATGGCACTTTGATATAGCAGCCAACATGGACTAAGGTAGTCAAGGCAGGATTCGAGTTAGAATCACATGGGCGTGTTATTACAATGCAGATTCCCAGGTCCTCTCAGAGCTCCCGAACTGAGGCCTCTGGGCAAGCAGATGGGACATTACAGCTTTTAGAAGGTTCCTAGGTGACTCTGGGGCCACCAGCCCAGCACAGCCTGCAGACTGACACTTGGTGTCTAGCCAGGAAGGATGAATGCCCTAGCAGACTGACTGTGGAGAAATGTGACATTAGTGGTGTTTGACGGTGTCACCTCCACTCCTTTGACAGTGTCACCTCCCACTGAAAGTAAAGCTAATGTTAACTGAGCACTTACTATGTGCAAGGTCTCTGCAATCCCATAAGTTAGGAACTATTATCATTCCCATTTTGCAGATGATGGTCTTGAAGCAGAGAGAGGTTTGATTAACTGGTCCAAGGTGTCAGGGCTGGAGGGTGTCAGAGAGCGTTCAAAGCTAGCCTGCCGATCCAGACCCAGCTCACGCCCCTAAACTGGATTGCCTCTGTAAGCCGGGTGCCGTAGGGCCTGGGAGGGCAGGAACTGCGTGGCTCTCTGTGCTTTGCTGCGCCCAGCTCAGTGTCTCTGGACTGTCGCTTCTCCCCCCAGGCCCTGGCTCATTTTTCCAAGCCACAGGGCTGGTGAGAGCAGGGACAGGAACCCAGTGGCAGCTTTTCAGGCTGCAGCCCCTGTTTCCTTTACACCTGGCTTTGCAGCCCCCAGGGGACGAAGCTGCTGTCCAGCCAAAGAATTGGGGGCTGCCTGGGCTCTCATTATAGTGTGGGCTCCCATTTGTGAAGAGGAGAAGTACCCTTTTGGCTTCTTCGTTTTTTAAAATAAGTTTTTAATTGTTTTATCTGATACTGTACTCATTGTAACCCATTAGAAAAATCAAAAGCATAAAGATGTAGAAAACTCACCCACAGTTCTTCCATTCACTGTTAATACTTTCACGATTTCCTTTCCAGTATTTTCAAACTTGCTTTCTTGCTCTTCTTAATTGAGCTCATACTTTAAATAAAATTTTGCATTCTGATTTAATTCAGTGTAATATCGAAATACTTCTGTGCACCTTTAAAACAGCTTTTTGTGAACATTTTTCATCATTTCATAATATTCCATCAATATGCAAATTTATTTCACCATTTCCCACACCTGGGTTGTTTCAGTTTCTCACTATGACAAGAATGCTTGATGAACATTTCAGTGTATATGTCTTTATCCACGTCTCTATGGGATTTTGCAGAAGTGGTGTCAGTGGGTTATTACAAAGGCTCTTGATACAAATTGCCAAATTGCTTCCCTGAAAACGTGCGAACTCATCTTCCTGCCCTTGTGAGTTAATATTTGACCTTAAAGGGTTGCTAGAAGTCTTACGTTATGAAATGACCCTCCAAATTAAATTGGGGCGGACAGGATGTGGAGTCAGCCCATCTCTCCATGAAGGTGGCCCCTGGGGGACCTTCAGCCTCTATTAAGAGAGCACGTGGTCTGTTGGAATAGGAGAAATAAAACTCCTCTTCAGGCAGATTAGGCAGGTCATATTTGCCTGTTAAGCCTGTTATTTGTAATAGATCTCATTTTAAAAGATCCATTGCCAACATAATGTCAGATAATTTTCCATTGAATTGCCTTTTAGATTTTAATATGCTCCTGCTCAGTCACTTAGAGGAGTTATTTTTTAAAAAAATCTTTCTTTTTAAATGTTCCAAGTTTTCCATATCCCCACCCCCTTCCTGTGTCCAGGATAGGCTTTTCAGTCAACCCAGCACTATTTTCCTGCTGGTCCTGGAGACCCCCTCTGAAGCTTTTGTAGTGCTTTACCCCACGGAGTCACTGCTAACCAAAATAAGCAGCCACACACAATTTAAACTCATTTTCTGTTTGCTGCTAACCTCCCCAAATTGCAGCACATCTCACAGGGGGCTGTAACTGGTGGCTCAGTGGTTTCTCCCCACTCCCTAGTTGGGTGGGCTTCCTGAGAGGAGATGAGTGAAGAGTGACCACTGAGGGAGTTGAGGAGGCTCTGGGTGATATTTTGGGGTGCAGTCTTCTAATGGTCCATATGGGCTCTTTCAGCTCCCTGCTCACCAATGACTGCATCATCATCCACTTGCGCTTAAGCCCCAGATAGCCTGACCTGGGCTTGAGATGCTCATAAAGTACCTATTTTAAACCTTTGAGAACCCATTGCTGTAACCTCTCTCTTCTATACTTTTTTTATTTTTTTCTTGGATTCATCTAAGGAGCCATTTTCCAACAGAAAACTTAGGCAACTGAGGGAGGCTTTGAGGATGTAGAGGCAGTGGGCAGGTGACAGGTGGCCTCCTCCCTGCATTGGCCCACTCTTCATGGTCCACCTCTGTCCCATCGGGGACCCATTGCCATTGGCAGCGGCGAGTAGGGCTCTGGCTGATGGGGTCTCCTGAGGCCCAATGGAGTCACTCTGCAAAGGAATGCAGCGTCCTCATTTCCAAGGCCCTCTTTCTATGTGGACTGGGAGCTCCTTGAGAGCAGGAGCCACACCTGTTTCTTTCCTGGTGGTGTCTCTTTGTAAACTGCAATGATGATTTACTTGTTTCCTCATTCAGAAAATAGTTAAGTAGCCCCTCCTAAGAGCAGGTGCTGTTCTAGGTGCTTGGGATTCCTGTCCCCCGGAGTGTACATTGTTGGAGGATGGGGAGGAATTAAACAACAACGCTGATGTGTTTATAACTTATGCAGTGTGGTGGAAGGTGATTCAGTGATGAAGACGAAGTAAAATAGCCTAAGTAGACTGGAGGTCTGACTGTCATTTTATATAGGGTGACCAAAGTAAGCCTCAATGAGCAGGAGGCATTTCAGTGCAGCCTTGAAAGAGCTGGACGCGTTGGCACACAGGTGTCTATGCAGAGAATGTTCCAGGCAGAGGAGGTAGCAAGTGCAAGGGCCCTAGGGCAGAGTGAGACTCAGCAAGGTGGCGAACGGGGGCCATGGTGGAGGGACGAGGTCGGAGATGCCTGGGCCGTGTGAGCCTTTGTGAGGGCTTGGGCTTTCCCTGTAGGATAGGCAGGAGCCGTGCTGGGAGAGTAGGAACAGAGTGGAGACAGTTGGGAGGACTCTGCTGAGGGCGACGGGAGTGTTAGCTGTGAGGGTGATGGAGCAGCCAGATTCTGGAGGTATTTTGAAGGGAGAGCTGGCTGAGTTTCCTGGTGGTGGGGTCTGAGAGGAGTTAAAGCTGACTCCACGATACTGAGCTGAGCAACTGGAAGCTGGAGCTGTCGTTGATGCGAATGGCAAGGCCATGGGAGATGTAGGTAGAAGGACCAGCAGCAAGGGTTGGCATGGTGGGCTGGAGGTGCCCACCAGACCTGCAGGAGTGGTCACCGGTGGGCAGGCTGTGGTCAAGGCTGGTGGATGCACGCAGCTGTGGAAACTCTCTTCCACCCGTGAAGCGGGACCATCATTGCTGAGAGTGAGGATGGGAGAGTCCTGGGAGAGACAGGCAAGACTCAACCTCAGCCATCTGTCTGTGTGGATGAAGGCATGCACCATGGAGCTTCAGGGGCTTTGGGAAGCCTGTTGCCATAAACTGAGTAGGTGGCCAGTCACTGGGGTTTGCCTGCCTTTGGCTGTGTGTATTCAGCTGTTGCACAGGTACTGCAAGGTGTGGGGGAGCTGGGCTTTGGTCTCCTGTGTAGGGCAACATGCAAGGAAACCTAGGCTGGATTCCTTGCAGTCCATTCCCCATGGAGCAACCAAAGGAATATTTTAAAAATGGACATCAGATGATGACATTCTCTTGTGAAAACCACTCCAAATCTCCCCATTTCTCTTAGAATGACATTCACCAGCCGGAATATGGCCAGTAGGACCCTGCAGGGTCCAGCTCTCAATTCTCCCTGACCCCATTTTCTATGAGATTGTCTTCTCACTGCTCCAGCCACACTGGCAGGACCCAGGGACTTTGCACACATTGTCCTTTCGCCTGGAACAGCCCAGACCCCGCAGGATCTCCCTCAGAGAGACCTGCTGTCTGAAGCAGCCCTGAGCACTATCTATCACCTTCCTTGATTATGTTTTCCCCATCATGGTTCACTGCCTGTTACTGTAGTACGTATTTATTTATGGTTTCTCTTCCACAGCAGAACAGGGGCTCTGCTGGGGCAAGCACCGCTCCATGTGTCCTGCGGCTTCAACCCAGAGCACGCCGTCAATACATGAATCACTTGACAAAAGCCACAAAAATGATCTACATACGCGTTTAAAGTAAGAAAACGTTAACATCTTCTGAAGGTCAAAGAAGATCTGAATAATAAAAAGCATATCACATTGGATAGCAAGACTCTTACAATGAAGGCATCCAGTCTCCCTCTATGAATCTATGACTCCAGTGCAATCCCAAGGTTCTAATGAACGTCATTCTAAAGTTCTGAGCTAAGTCTAAAGTTCACTTTGGGAAGAGAGGGAAAATGTAAAAACAGCCAGAAAATGTCTTAACAGGAATACAGTAAGGGAGAACTAACACCACCGTACAAAAAACCCTACTATACAATAGTTAGAAGTTTGTGTCTGGCACAAGGATAAACAGAAGTAAAAGAATAGAACATAAATAAATTTCTGGAAAAGAATCCAAGTATATATAAAAATATAGAGCTTGAAGCAGGTGGCATATCAAATCCATGGAAGAAGAGGACTAAGTGGTCATGTGAAAAAAGAAAATAAATGAATGAATGAATGAATGAACCTGGATTCCTAGCTCACCTCAAAACCAAAACAAATTACATATGGATCAAACATTTATTGCAAAAAAACCAAAACAACAAAACAACAACAAAAAAAACCTCTAAAATAATTAAAAGAAAATACAAAATGCTTAAAAATTTAACTTTACATTGAGGAAAGACTTTTAAAGCAAGCCAAAAAATTCAGAAACTTTAAAGGCTTGACCATGTCCACTACAAAATAAGTTTTGAAACCCCTCTCAAGCAAGTATTTTAAATGTAAAACAAAATAATAAAAGATCAAAATTTGAAGAAATAACTGCAGTACTGTGATGAATAAAGCAATAATTTAGTTAATAATAGTAAACAAAATCTTAATAGGAAAAGAACAAACATGTATAGTCAGGTCACAGAAAAAGCAACACAAACAGCCAATAAATGTGTGAGAAGATGGTCTGTCTCATTCACTAATCTAAAAAGTACAAATTAAAGCAAACATATTGGAGTTTTAATCTATCAGGTTAGAAAAGATAAAACTTTGATTATATGTAGCAGTTTTAGGGTGTCGGAGGAAAGCACCTGTATTCTACTGCTGGGAAGACATTTGGTGCAAAGTCTGGGTAAAGCGATTTGGTTGATTTAAAATGCAAAATGTGCGAAGCATTTCAATCAGTGATTCATTTCCTGGGAACTTGCTCTACAGGTATGCCACTGGGAAAAAAACCCTCATTTAACACGATGCTCCTTGCAGAATTTTTATGGTAGCCCAAGACTGAAAAAGCCTAATTATCCATCAAGAGAGGAATTGTTAATTAAATTAAATCATAGTATTCCTTTACAAGGAAATATTGTATAGCCATGGGAAAAAATATGAGTCAGTTCCAAATATGGTGGTATGAATAGTCACCAGGACAGATTAGTAAGGAAAGCAAAGGGCCCAGATTATACACAGCATGCTCTTTCCTCATAAGACTGGCAGCACAGTAGCTTTTTATGCACATGCTTTCATGAGCACTGCTATGCAGGAACATCTGCACAGAGCCAGGGTAAGAGTTGCCTCTGGTGGGGCCTGGGGCACTGTGGGCCTGGGGTGGGAGTGACCTAATGTTAAATTGGAGACCAAGCTTCTCTGACAGTGGACCAGGCATTTTCAAATCCCACAGAACTAAGGGAGCTGTAAAGAAGAGCTCTTCCCCTGTGAGCCCCTACCCTTCATGCCACCACCAGGCCACCAGCCCAGGGCATTGTCTTGAAATGTCTGCATGTCTGCAGTCAGAGACCCAGTAGGTCAGGAAGACACTTGACTCTGCATGGGGAAAGAAGACAGGAAAGGGAGGAAGAGAAGAAGGGGAGGAAAGAACATTCTAGAACATTTTAGGCCCAGGGGCAGGAATGTAGAGAAGGATTTCGTCTCTGCTGTTTGCTGGGATCTTGAATGGTGAGGAAGAATGGTGCTCCACTCTGGACACTGGTGACACTGCCTTGGCCCCTCTGTGGCAGGCTGTTTCCTACACCAGGGGCCGTGGGAAGAGCTCTTCCTCCAGTTGGCAGCTTGTGCTGGGCACTGTTTCCTGCACAGGGTGATGGAAGAAATCAGCTTCAGCCCCTTGCAGCAAGGAGCTCACAGCTTGGCAGTGAGAATGCTACAGCGTGGGATGGGCCCTGGCTGGGAGCTCCTCCAAGGCTGGAGCTGGATCTCCCTTGACTAAATTAACTAACAACAAAGGAATGAATGAGCTAGCTAGCCCAGGGAGCTTTGGAGTACCAAGTGGGATATGTGGAATCTCACTCAGAGTGGGACCTCAGGCCAGGTTGGAAGCCTTTCTGGAGCAAGGGCTGTGGAAGTTGAGTCAGAGGGGCTGATAACAGGAACTCTCCCACCGCTGAGCGGCGGGGGCCCAGGCTCCTCCAGCAGACAGACACTGGGCCCCTGGAAGATCACTCAGCCCCTTGCCTACTTATGTCATGGAAAGTGCAGAAAGCACAATGACTATCTGCCCGGCAATAGACATTTTTCTTTTCTTTTTTTTTTTTTGAGATGGAGTCTCACTATGTCACCTGAGCTGGGGTGCAGTGGAACAATCTCGGCTCACGGCAACCTTTGCCTTAAGTGATTCTCTTGCCTCAGCCTCTGAGGCAAGGGACTACAGGAGCATGTCACCACACCCAGATAATTTTTGTATTTTTAGTAGAGGTGGGGTTTCGGCATGTTGACCAGGCTGGTCTCGAACTCCTGACCTCAGGTGATCTGCCTGCCTTGGCCTCCCAAAGTGTTGGGATTACGGGCGTGAGCCACCACGCCTGGCTGGACATCTTTCTGAATACAATTTGCCTTCCCGGTCTGCTGTTTCTTAGTGCCACCACAGATGGGCGTTTGAAGTGTTTTCTCACTTAGCAGTGGTCTGACAAGAACTAGAAGCTGGCTTATTGTCAAGACACACATGGGTCTCACCTTGCCTTCTCACCCAGAGCTGCTGGCCCGAGAGGACTTGAGAAGGCCCACTGAGCCTCGGGAACAGCACTAGCTAAGAGTTTGCATGTGGCAGAGCTGGGGTCCTGCCTTCAGGATCTATGTATGCCTTGAACACGGCCACAATTGGATGCAATTTCTCCAGAGCCAGACACCTGGGTCTTGGAACCAACAGGTGGTTGTGTGGAGTGCTCCTTTCTGTGATCACTAAGCCCTTTCTTGCGATGTTGGCTTTTGGTCCTACAGTCATGGTCCCTGCTTGTTTTCATGGAAATCTTGTTTCTAAGGAAGAAATGTGACAATTGCTTCATGGAAGTTAATTTGTGAGTGGCCCTGGGCTGCTTTGGACCCACAACATCACTGCCCAGTGAGCAAAGCAGAGGACTTCCATCCCTCCTGGCTGGATGGCTGGGCCCAGAGAAGAACGTGTCTGGAACACGGGGTGCCTCTTTGTGCTAGTACATGGTAAGAACGAGTGGAAAGATACGGAAATCCAATATAGGTCATGGCTTAGGTCCTTTAGGAATGAAGGTTTGTGTCCCCCTGCCAGATAATGAACCATGATCAGCCAAGGTGCGGGCTGTGGTAAAGGACATGTGGCATGGATCGTGGGAAAAGATGGTTGTCAAGGCCCAGCAGGGCTGTAAGAACTCTGTGTGAATTCGTCCTTGCTTTATTGTGTGTTTGTGTATAGTTATGCAGTTCTCTCTCATCTCTCTATCCACTACTTGCTAATATGAAGCACAAGTCATGGACTCTCCAGCGGGGGTCGTGACTCAGCTGGAAATGCGACGAATGTTCTCCGGAGGGGGATGCCTGGTTTATGGGCCTTCGCATCTTCCCTTTTTGAGGTGGGATTGAATGTACGTTGACGGCGTGAGGGATGGCTGCATTGTGCGAGACGGGGCACACAGCTGCTCTGGCTGCTTGGAGGTTTGGTAGGGGTATAGGGATCTGAGGTGGCAAAGGTGTCGGCTGTGCTGGATTGCCTGTTGGTGACTTGGCTTCACTGCCCCACATTGCTCTCCGCATGGCTGCCAGAGGAGCCTACAGCTACGCTTCCTGCAATCCCCTTCCTCAAGGTCTGGGTAGAGTCAGCCAAGGAGGGGCATTTGTATGAGATATAGAAAGTGATGGAGAAAGGGAACCTGATGGCAGCTGATGGCAGCTTTTGAGGGTCCCCTGCTTTGGTGCTGTGAGCAGCTAATTTCTGGTGGCCTCCTTCACCCTTACACCCCAGTGTTCCAACAGGTGAGAGACTTGTATTCCCCTTGTCAAAGCCCTTTCCATTCACCATGGAGGATCTCAAGTGGTTTCCATTTTCCTTACCAAACCCTGCCTGATGCAACCCATTTCAGCTGCTGCAGTATGCTGGACCACGCACACCCAGAGTGTGCACATGGGCTGGAAGATATATACCGGTAATTTATAGAAAAATTGACATAGGCACCTGGCCTCTCTGCAGGGCAAAGTTCTCAAGGCAGTGTGGGGTTCTGTGGTCCGGATCTGTTTGCTGGCAGGGTCTGTATGCCTAGTTAAATGGATTTACAGATGATTTCAACTACGTTTAAGTGAACTTTCCTCATAAAATCAGCAAATACCTTAAAACGTTTTTGCCCATAAACTACAGATTAATGATACAACTAATAATGAAAGCAGATTCGATAGGAAGTACCGCAATGGGCATTGTACTCCTAGGGGCTTCTTTGCATCCACACGATGGCATGGGAACACTGCTGAGCTACTTAGATTTCATGCATTTGCATCACTAATACATTTTACAAATACAATTTTTAAATAGTTTTTAAAATAAACAGATCTTTAGATAATCGTGCATAGTGTTTACAGTGTTCTATGTTACACTGTTATGTGTTACAGTACATTAATAGAGAAGCCCACAGTAATCTCTCATGTATGGATAAGAGCGTGTATCTGCATGTACCTTCGCTTGTCCTGGTTGTCTTGAGTGGTCAGTAAGGTGGAGGTGGAAAGAGGTTACCTGGGGAAAGGCTTTTGTTTTCTTTCTATTGCATTTTAAAAAATAATAGCTATATGGATATTATTTTTGAATATCAATTCCATGTTTAGGCACTTTACTGAATTCTCTTATTTTTCAAATAGCTTTTCAATTGATTCTTCTGATTCTTCCAGGTATATGAATAATAATAATTTTGCTTTCTTATTCCCAATTTGTACATCAAACCACCAGACCCAGATTGCATTCTATATCATCAAAGGATAGAATTTGAATGCACATTTAAGCTCTCCAAGAATTTAGAGAGAAAAGGAAAACTTCAAAATTATTTGATTGAGTCAGCATAAAATTCACACACCAAAACCAGACAAAAAGAGCACAGAAATAAACTCATACCAATTAATGCAAAAACTTGAAATATAATATTAGCTAATCAAATCAATAAATAAAATGGAAAACAATGCAATGCAATCAGGAGAGCTCATTAAAAAAAATGCAAAGGTGTTTTACTATTAGGAAATAATTAGTATTAAAAAAAGATTGGGGGTCAGGCATAGTGGCTTGCCCATGTAAACACAGCACTTTGGGAGGCCTAGGTGGTGGGATCGCTTGAGCCCAGGCATTCAAGACCAGCCTGGGGAACACGGCAAAACTCTGTCCCTACAAAAATACAAAATTTAACCAGGTGTGATGGCACACACCTGTGTTCCCAGCTACTCAGAAGGCTCTAGTTGGAGGATTGCTTGAGCCCCAGAGGTCAAGGCTGCAGTGAGCTGAGATCACGCCACTATACTCTAGCCTGGGTAAAAGAGTGAGACCCTGTCTCAAAAAACACCCCCAAAAGCTGGGAAATAATTTTCCATATTACGGGGTCATTAGAGGAGGAAACAAACTCGTGATGATCTTCATTAAAGTCAAAATGGTATTTGTTGTAAGTGTTTAGTCATACCAAAACAGGAATAGCCAAATATTTCCTTAGCGTATCAAGAGAAACAAACTCAAACATGACACCATCTTCCCATTGAATAGGGAAATACTGAGAGAATGCCATTAGGGGCAGAAATAAGGCTGTTTCTATTGCCATTTCAGTATAATAAATAGCATTTCTATAGTACCTAATAATAAATCAGGAAAAGGCTGTGAAACAAACCCCTCGAACACTGAACTGGGAAGGAAGGGGTGATTTATTAGGCTGGGAGCTAGGCAGCATAGTTGCCTAACAGCCAAGCTCCTCTAACAAAGAGAGTCCCTGCCCTTATAAAGGCTTACAACTCTAGAAATTAAACATGAAAGGGTCTTGGACTTACAACTTTAGAAATTACATGTGAAAGGGTCTTGGTCCAAGGAGTAGGTGTGGGGTGGGGGTTTGATTCTGTTTAAGTAAAAACAATGCCTTTTGGAAAGATTCCTCTATACCATGCCTGCGATCTACAGGAAGGCAATTAAGGTGGCACTCAGTCTGCCAGCCTTTACTTCTCCTATTGAAATACAATGTGGAAGTCAAGGGGGATGTGGTCTTAGATGCTTAGGTCTCCCTCCTCAATAGTATTTCTACTACTATTTTCACCACTATTATTTGAGTTTGTGTGGGAAGGACTAATACAGCTAGAAAACAACAAAAACAAAATAAGATATAAAAACTGGGATGGACGGAGCAAAATTATAATTATTTTCAGGTGGCTTAATTCATACCTGAAAGAAGTAGAATTTCGTGAAAACTTACTTGAAAAACAAGGGAATTCAGCAAAAATAACCTATGGTAACTTATCTGCTCTTTTTTTCTACATTCTACATATTTTTTCTTACATTCAACTTTGATAACTCATATTTTCCTGAAAGGTAATTCATTTCTTCCAGGTTTTATGTGCATTTGCATAGATTTGAGCAAAATATGCTTTTATTATGTTTTACAAATTTCTGATTTGATTAGAATAATGTTTGAATTCTCCATTTGCCCCTCTCCAATCTGTTTTTCACCCCTTTCTGCCCTGTTCTGGGCCCCAAGAGGCTGATGTTTTTGGCTGTGTCACCTGAGCAATCTTGCCTCTGGCTGGCTTCCAGGTGGGTTCCAGGCAGGATGGGGGAGGGGAGTAGAGGGCAGGAGGAGGAGGCTCCTTCTAGCTCACCCTGCCTGTCACTCTGCTGGAAGTTCCTGCCCTCACCAGGCTTCTGGCTTCTTCTTTCCTAGGGTGGGGAGGGCTTCTAGCCACTGCTACTCCCTGGGTGCCTCGGCTTCCTCCCTGGTTCCCTTCACCCTGCCCACAGCTCTGTAAGAATATCGGTCATCAAGGTCCAGGCTCAGCATTTGTAAATGACCCATAGATATTGAAAAGCTGGTGGGATTCTGTTTGCTGGGCACAATGTGAGATATACTTATTCATTTTTGTTACATGGACCCCCATCCCTAATCTCTTGTCATTTTTGTTATTCATGTGATTGATTGGTCATAGGCAGAGAGAGGAGAGTCAAATCTGTTTGCTACTGTTGCATTTCTATTTTTCTTTGTATTTATCATAGTTTTTCCTTTTATAATTTGGTGCCCCGTTATTTGGCATATAAATTTTCCTGACAGTTAGAACTTCACTGTGTATTATACTCTTTATCATTCCGAAGTGCTTTTCTCCTTTCCACAGTGCCTTCCCTCAGATCGCCTTGACTGATGACCTCACCACAGCCCTGGCTTCACTTTGTCTGGCTTTGCCCAGCCATTTACATTCAGGTTCTCAGTGACTTTGCTGCAGATGTATCGCCTTGTTTTCAGCAAACAAATTTTTAAAATGTAACCTTTAAAATGTGAGTTTATTCAGTTATGCTTATTGACATATCAAGAAAGTCTGGTCTTACTTCTATCATCTTTTTAATGTTACATAATACTGAGGATTTTTTCCCCTAACATTATTGAGGTATACCTGATAATTAAAAATTGGGTGCATTGAAGGCATACAACTTGATGATTTGGTATGTGTATACATTGTGAAATATACTCCACAATCAAGCTAATTAGCATATTCATCATTTCCTATAGTTACGTATGTGTGTGTGTGTGTGTATTACATTTTCCTTAATTATTCATCCATTGACCTTAGTTGATTCCATATATTGGTATTGTAAATAATGCTTCAGTGAACATGAGAGTACAGATATCTCTTTGAGATACTGATTTCCTTTCCTTTGGATAAACACCCAGAAGGGGGATTGACGAATTATATTCTATATTGATGAAATATATTCTATATTTTTAATTTTTTGAGGAATCTCCATATTGTTTTCCACAATGGCTATACTAATTTTCATTCCCACCAACAATGTGTAAGGGTTTCCTTTTCTCCAAACCCTTGTCAACATGTTGTCTTTTTTTTTTTTTTTTTTTAACAGTAGTCAATACTCTTGAGTGTTTGCGTGTTTAAGATTGCCCATTGCTGAACATAGCTTTATAAGAAGTTTTTGGTCATAGCTTACTTCTGTGAATTTCGAATACCTATTTTTGTGGTTTTCCAGAATTTGGTGGTATTAGGTGAAGTCTAAAGGCAGCAGGATTTCTCTCTTGGTAAGGAACATTTTTTTTTTTTTTTTTTGTGGGGGAGGTGGTGGGGAGGTGGCCTGGATGCCTAAAGAATTTCTTCTTTATCCCAGCAAATGATTTGATGTTTATTTTCCTGTATTCTTATCTTCTGAAATATGGTGTGCCCTTTCAAACTTTAGTTATAATTCTTCCCTTTTTTCAGACTTCTTTTCTCATTTGCATTGGATATTTTAGTTTCCATTTGGTAGGTACCCTTATTTAGGAATACCATTTATCTATAACTTGGATACTTGTTGTTTGCTTTTCATGTCCATTGGTTTGTTTAATTACTTTAATCATGTTATCTTTTCATTCTGCATTAATTTTGATTATATTCAGTATTTTCTCTATGCCAGAAACTTGATAATCATTCATGTCTTTTCTTTTCTGTTTCTAATTTACTTACTAGTTCTGTAAAGGCTCTCTGTTTCCTTAGCTCCTTAATCTCCCCTTGTTATGCCATTCTACCATTTTAATCAACTTTAAAATCTGTAAATCTGCCACAGTGTACAGAGCCCTTCCACATTTATCTCATGTAACCCTTATGACAATTTTAAAGAATAGATATTATGTTTTTGCCTCAGCATTTTACTATAAAAATTTTTTGCATGCAGGAAAGATGATAGAATTTTATAGTGAATGCCCATCTTCTTACCACCTGAATTCTACAACCAAGATTTTATTATACTTGCTTTACTATCTCTTTTTCTTTCTCTCTTTCTTTCCATCCTTTGATCCCTTGCATTTCAAAGTTGCAGACATCAGTATACTGCCTCCAATTACCTTAACAGAACCACCAGTTTTTGAGTTCTTTCATTGCCTTTCTGTTCTGTGTAAGATTTTCTTTACATGAAGCACTCTTGGGGAATTTTCTACTGCTTTTTTTTCTCCCCTCTCCATGCAATAGTTGATTATTCATCTTTTTTTTTCTTGCCTAGAATGTTTTAAAATTTTATCTATTTATTTTTGTGATCTGATATGAGGTAACTTCAAAAAGTTGGGAGAAAAATAGAACTAAAAGATAAAAATAAAATGTATAAAGTTTATTTCCCAATGTAAGTTTCATCAAATCCAAGGCACTTTTGTAAGTGATGATACCAGCCATTTAGTTAATTCCTAAAGAAGTGAGGGTCCTAGGAATGTAACCATATCAGTACAGACTTTTTTACATTATTAGCTGAAGAAAAATAGGTGCCCTTTAAATAAATTGTAAGGTCAGGAAGCAAAAAGAAGTCAGATAGAGTCAAATCAGTACTATAAAGTGGATGCCTAGTGATTTCCCACTGAAATACTCAAACATTGCCCTTGTTTGATGAGAAGAAAAATAAGAGCATTGTTGTGGTGGAGAAGGACTCTCTGGTGAAGCTTTCCCAGGTGTTTTTCTGCTCAAGCTTTGGCTAACTTTCTCAAAACACTCTCGTAATAAGCAGACGTTATTGTTATTTGACTTTCTACAAATCAACAAGCAAAATGCTTGCATCCTGAAGAACTGTTACCAAGTTCCTTGCCCTTGACAAGTCCACTTTGGCTTTGACTGGATCCCTTCCATCTCTTGGTAGCCATTGGCTTGGTTGTGTTTTGTCTTCAGGATCACGCTAGCAGAGCCATATTTCATCTGTTGCAATTCTTAGAAGAAATGGTTCAGGACCGCCATTCCACTTGTTTAGGATTCCCATCAGCAACACTGCTCTTATCTGCAACTGATCTCAGTGCAACGGTTTGGGCATCCATTAAGTGGAAAGTGTGCTCAACCTTCGTTTTTCAGTGAGAATTGTGAATGAATTGAGATGCCTATGGTGTTGGCTATTTACGCTGTTCGTCACCAGCCCTCTTCAATTAGGGCACAAACAAGATTAATTTTTTCCTGGCAAGTCGAGGTAGATGGTCTCGTGCTGTGGGCTTCATCTTCATCATCATCTCATTTCTTCTGAAAAAGAGTTATCCATCTGTGAACTGCTGATTCTTCTGGAGCATTGTCCTCATAACCTTTTCATAAAGTATTGATGATTTCACTATTCTTCCACTCAAGCTTCACCGTAAATTTGCTCTTTGTCCTTGCTTTTATTTTAGCAGAATTCATATTGGTCTGATAGGGACTCTTTTCAAATTATTGTCTTATCTTTCTTAGTTCCCTAAACTAAATTCTGTTCAGACAAGTTAGTACGAGTTTATTTGGTTAAAAAAAAAAAAAAAAGGAAATCCCTGCATAGTTTTTTTTATAATACACATTGTCCATGAACATTTTGGGGATCCCTCCATAGCTGCTATGCCATCTCTTTTCATTTTAATGTAGGTAGCTCCATCAAGACTTCCCATTGGTTCCAACATGGTGTGTGAGATGCCTCCTGGCCTTGCTTTACATCTTATAGGACATTATTCTTTCTTCCCCTTGGAGTTTCACTTTGAGAGCTAGGCATATCATGGTTTCCTGTAGCTGGATATGGGGCATGTGCAGAGGGAGGTGGGGGTGCTAGGCTGTGGTCCGCTAACACTCTGGATCTAAGCATGCCTCTGCCCTGCTATTCCATTGGGAGGTTGCTTCTGCTAGGTTTCTGTTCTGCTAGGAGACTTTAATTCAAATCAGAGCCCTCCTCTCCCATGGCTCCTCTGCAGGCATCCTGTCTCAAATGTCCAAGCCCCTCCACCCTAGGTGTTTTGGACGACCCCCTCTGCCTTCTCTGTGGGTCCGTCTCCCACTGTGGATCTGAAAGGAGCTACACAGAACTGCATCCAGCCTCACTGTGATGACTCCAACTCACTTTACCTCTCTCTTTTTATCATTATTGCTTTCAGAAATTTATGAGTTCATCATGAGTTGAGCCAGGTTGTATTCACTGAATACTGATCAGATGTGACACACGCTATTCACAATGGCTGCAGTTAGTGAGGCTGGGTCAAGCCTCCTGCTCACTGTGTCTCTCCCAGCACCTCAGGGCTCCTCACATGGGCTGAGCTGCTCACCATCCCTCTTCCATCTGAAGAGCCAGGGATGGCGGAGCCAGCCACAGTGCTCCAAATGCAAGATACATGTGCTTGATCACATTGCCTTCTGCCCCTGTCCTGAGGGGACAGTGTTCCCACCCAGCCCACTCAGGACATTGCTTTGATGTCATGAGCTGTGTGGGGCTCCCAGTGGGGCCTGTTAAAGAAAGAATTTTAAAAGGTTTAAAAACCATCGGTCCTGGGCTCAGGTTTGAGTGTGTCACCCAAGGACAGTATCAAGGAAGGAGAAAGACAAATGATCCTCCAGAAAAATCATCACAGAACATGACCCTGCATCTCACAGAAGAAAAATCTCTAGTGGCTGATAGGCATGGAAAAATATGCTCACCTGCCCCAGCTGGGGCTGAGGGGTGCCCATGCATATGGCCACGGGACACCCCGAGACAGGGTGCAGCAGGGACAAGGGGGACATGGGCTGGGGTAGCGCAGGCTGTGCTGCCGGGAGGAGAGGACCCTAGCCGGCCCTGGAGGACAGCCAGATGAGCCCTGTTGAGGCCGAATGAGTACTCCAGGAGAGTCTAGTGCCAGGCAGCCTCCATGAGAGAGGAAGGTGGGAGTAAGTTTCAGGAGCACCGTTTACAGTAGTGAAAGATCGCAATGCCCACTGCGGGATTGGGGGGGTTGGATAAATAAACTATGATGTAGTCCTATGCACACATTCTAACAGCAATGGAAATAAATGAACTAGATTTACATGACTCCACTCCAAGAGTGCTTAGAGCAACAATGGTGAGTGAAGAAAGCATGTTTCTGTGTTAAAAATTCAGTGTGACTTGGTGTAAATAGCAATAATAAAGCATCACTCTGCACTCTTTAAATGCACAACCAGATTATTATTCTCAGGATGGGAAGAATGCTTGCTAACTTCAGGAGAGGGCTTTGCTTTCCGGGAAGGGAATGGGACAGGGGAGAGGTATAGGGCAAACCTCAGTCATCGCTATATTATTGTATTTCTTTAAAACTCTCCTAGGCACCTATGGGAATGTGAAGAGGAATGAGCAGAAGTGGTGAAGGGTCCTCTTTCCCTGCCTGTTGCTTAGTGAGACCCTCTGCTCTGAGGCAGGTCACTTTCTGGAAGTACTGCAGGGAGTGAGTGAGTGCTTGGTGGAAAGGCAGCTGTGTAATTTACCTACGCCTGCTGAAATCCAAATCCATCATCCAGGACCAAGTGAATTCAGTAAAGGAGGAGACGTCTACTCAAGTAAACAATTCGACTTTGAGGACAGAAACAGGAATCTGGGCCTAATGAAGAGAGCTATGTTAGCTTTGCTCTACAATGCAGTTTACGTTGACTTCTTTTTAAGATAATGTGAATTCATTGCTTGGTTGATATTTATCTTATTTCTCATATTTGGGCATGAGTGTGATTTCACCCCCATTGTCCACAGCATGCTGAGCAGTGCTCGGAGCAGCAACACAGCAAGAGTCAGACTCAGCTTCGCGTCTGCAGTCTGACCTCCAGCAATCGTGTTCATCATTCTCAGCCTCGGTTTCCCTGATGGTGGAATGATGGGCGTCACTAGATAATCTCTAATGTGTGGCCTCGTTCTAACATTCAGGGGTAAAATGAACTGCATGTAAGAAGCACCCAGACGCCTAGGAAGTCGCCCCTGCCTGTGTTTTGCTAGAGAACAGACATAAGATAGAATTGAATAGGAATAGAGGAGCTGTGCTAACATTCTTTCATCTCAACAGTTGTACCTCCTGAATTTCCAGTTGTTTTCTTTAAGAAAATTTGCTGTCAAATACCAACATTGTTCATGTCTAGATTTTCCACTATGCCTGGCCTCAACAAATGCTCTGCTTTGAATCAAAAGCCCAGAGACATGAAGTGCATTGTTCTTGGAAAATTAGGTGGTGGGACTATGTATTTACTGATTACAAAAGTTAAAGATTCTAACAGGGAAAATTTGGAAAATACAGAAAAATTTAAAGAAGAGGCTGGGTGTGGTGGCTCACACCTGTAATCCCAGCACTTTGGGAGGACGAGGCGGGTGGATCACCTGAAGTCAGGAGTTTAGACCAACATGGTGAAACCTTGTCTCTACTGAAAATACAAAATCAGCCAGGCATGATGGTGTGCACCTGTATTCCCAGCTACTCGTGAGTCTGAGTCAGGAGAATCACTTGAACCCCAGAGGCGGAGGTTGCAGATAGCGTCATTGCACTCCAGCCTGGGCAAAAAGAGCAAAACTGTGTCTCAAAAAAAAAAAAAAAAAGAAGAAATGAAAATCACCCAGAGGATAGCATCATTAACATTTTATGTACTTTCTTCCAAACTTTTCAATGGGATATATAAATTCAAATATAGACATCTTAAAATTGCAGAAAACTAGAAATATAACAAGCACTTGTATATCTACCACACAGGACTAACAACTGTTAAAGTATATTACCTTTCTTGCAAGTCTTTTTGCTTTCTAAGGAGTTAAAAAACAGTATAGAGTTGAGGCCCCTTTGATGCCTGCCATTCCTGCCCAGGCCCCTCACAACAGCCAGTCATTCAGTATGTATCTTTTGGGTCCATTTCAGCCCATTCAGTTTATGTGAGTATAGCCATGAGTGATTTGGAATATTGTTTTTTATGTTTATAAGAATGCAATGATTCATAAAGATGTAGTTTTTATTAACATGCTGAATAGTCTTTCATTGACTGAAAATATTCCATGTTTTATTTATCTGTTCCCTGAGTACTGGACATTTGAGTTTATTCCAATATTTTGCTGTTATAATGGTGCACAGGAGAACACTTGATGAGTATGTCTCTAGTATCATCTTGAACTTCTCCCCAGAGGGGTGGAATCATGGAGTCATACGAGAGTTGCATCTTCAGTTAGTGTGGATATTTTGAGTTACTGGACTGGTCTCCCTCTCTCTCTTTCTCTGTCACCCTCTGTATATGTGTATGTATTATATATGTTTTTACATTATACTTTTTCAAGAACTATTTCAAAATGAAAACTCCCCTGTATCACTGGTGGTTTTAAAAACATCACTGGTGCATATGGAACATCATTCTATTATACGGATGCAGGAAACCATTAACTGCACGGTCCAGCCTTGGTCAGGACTATCACTGAGCTGTCCAATATCATGGACCCATGAACACCTTTGCATCGGAGGGAATCCGTGGCATTTGTGGGCTTCAGGCTGACCAGCTTTGCCTCTTGCAAGCTGGGTGGCCTTAGCAGGTTCCCTAACTTCTGGGAGCCTCCGAATGCCCACCTGTAGGAGGGGACCATAATAATATAGTCAGCTCCGAGGGTTGCGTGGAGTATTAAATGTAGGCATATCAGCAGCCATCACCATTGTTGATCATAATTAGGGTTATGGCTGAGAATGTTGAGAATTAGGTTTGCATGTCCAGACTAGTTTGCTCTTGGAAGCCTTAGAGCTACAAGTGTTTTGTTCAGGGATGTACACGGAATCTAGCTCAAAGCTTTTAAACTACAAAGTGCACTGTCATCTCCTGGAGGCTCTTATTGAGTTGGAGATTGTCATCAGTAGGTCTGGGCAGGGCCCGAGATCCTGCACTTTGAGATCCTACACCTCCAGGCGTGGCCAACCTGATGCTGCTCGTCTGAGTATCAAGGCTTTGCAGCATCTTCCCTGGGACCCTGTCTTTTCCCACAGGCAGCACATGGGTGGGGAGTCAATTAGTTTTTGCAATTAAGGATAAGTGGGAAAAAAACCTCTCAGCTTAGTAAGATATATCATCCTTCCCTGAGATACTAATCAGTATTTCTCCTTACTCTGGACTCAGCATTATGATCTGAATATTTGTGTCCTCCCCAAATTCCGATGTTGAAACCTAACTCCAAGTGAGATGGTGTTAGGGGGGTGGGGCCGTTGGAAGGTGAGAGAGTCTTGAGGTGGGGGCTTTACAAGGGACCCCAGAGACCTCGCTTACTCTGTCTCTCTACCATGTGAGGGCACAGTGAGAAGTTGAAAGTCTGCAGCTCTGAAGAGGGCTCTCCCCAGAACCTGGCCATGCTGGCACTCAGCCTCTTCAGCTGTGAGAAATACATGTCTATTGTTTATGAGCCACCCTGTGCATGGTATTTCGTTGTAGCAGGCTAAGCTTAGTCAGACACCCAGGAAACAGTTTCATATTATTTAATAACCTGAAGGCTTTTGACCACTTATTAAAAACAAAGGAGTAAACGTCACTTAGGAATCTTGAATAATGGATAAAGACGGTGTTAACTGGATGTGACAACATCCAAATAAAAAGCAAGATATTCAGTCAGCTAGAGAGTCAACCTCTTGTCTGCGCATGCTGGAGGTAGGCAAGGGCAAAGCGAGTTTGCTTCCTTCCTCCCTCCCTCCGCTCCACCCTGGAGAGACTCCAGAGCAGAACAACTCTCCCCAAATTGCTTCCAGTTGCTGGAGGCAGCGAGGTGGAAAGTGAGTCCCTCGGTTCCCTCTCCATCACCTCATGCTCCGCTCTCACCTGGAGATCCAGGTGGCCAGAAGACCCTGGGCAGAGCCCTGACCCCACCTTAGTGGCTGTCCTTCAACCGGCCCTGCTCCTGCTGGACCCTGACCCCGAGTGGTTTCCCCTGGTTGTCCACAGTGCACACACAGAGGAGAGGACAGGGCTGTGTGCGGCTGGCCCCCGCCCTTATGCCATCTGCAGGTTCCCTTTCTCTCAGGCCCACCACATGTGGGCAGCCTTCTCTCCTCCCGATTCACTAAGCCTTCGCCTGATCACTTCCTAATGCTGCCAACAGCTCCCAGGCTGTAGACCCGCAATGCCCCAGGGTTGGCTGTGGTACTGCTGGATTCCTTAGCCCTAGGAATTCATCCCTTTCTGGCCACCCCTGGCTGGCCCTTCACCACTCCCACCATGCTGTCCAGAGCTCCACGTTCTTCCAGGCTGCCAGCCCTCCCACAGCTGCCTTCTGAGCTGCCCCCAACACCTGGACCCTGGCCGACTATGGTTTCTTATTCAAGAAGTTCCTATTCTTGTCCTATGCCCAGATGGCCCTCAATAAGCAGTTGTTCAGGGAGTGAATCAGACGAGCACTAATGGCTCTCAAATCTGTGTTGTTACATCTGACCTCTTCGAATTGGTTCTGGGAAATTTAATGATTCAGACTTAAAGCTGTTAGAATTTTAAATTGTTCTGAGCCTTGAAAAGAATGTGGCTATGCAGCCCGAGTCACATGGCATATAGCTGCAACTTTTGCCTTTTTTCCCTGTAAATAATAAAGACCAAGTGGTGCCAGAGGTAAAACCCACTCAGATCACTATCCCTCCTCATGGAATAATAAAACATTCCTGCTTGGCATGCAACAATCTATAACCAATCAAATCCTGCACCATATATGCTTGTCTTGTATGGAAAATGTTGTTCCTGCTGATTTTCCTCTCTCTCTCTCCATAAGTGAAACCTTAACTTCACTTTGGGACACTGACCTCATGTTTGAGGTTGGGTCTCCCGGGCAGCCATCCTCAAGCTTTGTGTTCAAATAAACTATAGTTAATCATATTTTCTGAACCTCATTATTTGAGGTTGACAGCTTATGTGCTAGTTGGCACTGCTGGGATGTCATGGGCAAGCCAGCCCCAAGACATCCAAAAGTGATTCTACTGTCTTCTTCCTTAATCGGTGTGAGTCCGGGGCCCCCATTGCTTGCTGCTCAACCCGCCAATCTGGAATTATAATTGCTTCCCTTTTGACTGAATGAGCATTGCCCCCTTTCAATCACATTCCATCTCCCACCAGTTTATTTCCACTCAGTTCCTTTCCCTAGGACTCAGCAATGGTGTCCAGGTAAGAATAGTCTGGTGGATGCTGGTTCTCAGGTGCCTGGTCCATGGGGCCAAGACCGGGGCAGGAGCTTCTCTGTTTCAGCCACAGGGCCTCAAGGAAGAGCTGGCACCAGGTTCGTACCCTGCTCCCAAGCCTCTGTGCTGCTGCATAGGGAGAGGGTGAGTGGATGCCGCCCCCACCCGGGTATCCCAGCTACCTCATTGCCAGCAATAATTTGGCAAGAAAAAATTCCAAGCTTGCTCTTTAATCTATATTGGAAGCATAATCTATGCTAGACACTTCTGCAAACTGAGAAACAATAATTCTACCAATTGACATAAAATATTGATCACAAAAGCAGTCTGTAAAATATGATACAAAAGAACCTACAGTATTTAAATAATAAGATATCAGAAGTGATTACCACAAATAACATGGTCTTAGGGAACAGCAGCCTTCCTACTCATCTTTGATGCTGTTAGTGAAGAATGTCCGATGCCTAAGGCAGACAAACAAATAACTCAGTCTCTCAAAATTTAAACCCAATATCGGGAGAAGTTGAGAGAGGAAATTTAAACCCAATATCGGGAGAAGTTGAGACTCCAGTCCTGGACCATTATCATAAGAAACTTTGGAAATATGAAAAAGAATATTTTATCTCTGACTGAGTTGGTAAGAACAATTCCCAAGTTTAATGAAGATCAAATAAAGCCACTGATGGCACCATTTCTCAAGTCCAGGAAAGTAGACAAAAGGCCTTGGGGAAGTGCTTCAGAGTGCCTGCCACATAATGCCACTGGAGACAGCCCATCCTCACACCTGTGCCCAGGGAACATGGAGTAAATAAGTTAAGGTAGATCACATGGCCCGGGGAAAGGCACCGACTTTTTTTTTTTCTTTTTTTTTTTGAGAGCAGGTCTTGCTCTGTCGCCTGGGCTGGAGTACAGTGGCATGATCTCGGATCACTGCAATCTCTGCCTCCTGGGTCCAAGCGATTCTCCTGCCTCAGCCTCAGCCCCTGCCTCAGCCTCAGCCCCTGCCGCAGCTGGGGTTACAGGCCCTTGCCACCACACTCAGCTGATTTTTGTATTTTTGGTAGAGATGAGCTTTCACCATGTTGGCCAGGCTGGTCTCGAACTCCTGACATCAGATGATCCACCCGCCTTGGCCTCCCAAAGTGCTGGGATTATACGCATGAGCCACTGCGCCTGGTTGAGGCATCTGCTTTTGTTTTTTAATCATTCCCTCTTTGCTGCTGCTTGGCCAGAGGCTCCTGCCAGATCTGGTTTTGTGTCTGAGCTGTTGAGACGGAGAGGACTTTCCACCCCAGGAATGGTCTCAATTTGCCCAGGGAGCCTGTTGCACACAGTTTAAAGGGTTGGCTTGCTGCAGATCCCTCTCCTTACATGGGTGGGTGTCCCCCAAAGTCCAAGCAAGGAGTTGAGGGGCTGAGGACTTCCAAAGACTTATCAGGTCAGCTGCAAGCCCCCTTGGCTTGGCAGGACTAGGGAACACTGCCTGAGATCACATACCCCCAACGCAAGCCCTAATGCAAGCCTTGGTGCCAATTCCAACTGCTCGAGGCATAGTGCAGTCGTGGGACAAGGCTGCCAGGTTGAGACAGCAAGCAGATGTGGGGCATGTGTTAGTGGCCTCTGGACAGCATTGCGGGCCACCGTGCTGCTTTCTTTGGGCAGGTCTCCACTTTTACAGACACATCTCCCTTGGCATGGGGGTGGGAGCGCTGTTTACTTTGGAACCAGACTAGCCAGCTCCTCCACACACTCCTGTCCCCTCTGCTTCATCCTCGTCCTCGTCATTGACCCCAGAGAGCAACCCTCCATACAGAGGACTTAAATAGAGTTAGAGCTGACTCCTGCTTGTCCTCCAGGACTCGGTTTGAAGCCTTGTACTCCGGGCTGCCTTGTGGCCCTCCTTGGCCAGGTGAGGCCCTTTGGCTGCCTGGGCACCACACACCTGCACTCTGCAAAGTGTTGCCTGTCAACCCATTTGTCTCCCTCCCACCATTGGCTCTGTGAGGCCGGTGACTTGCCTGTAGCTACGGAACTATTGGACACGGCCTTCAGTCGCAGTCCCTCGCTTCCTCCTATGTGCCACTACAGCAAGCGTGGTAATGGGCTGGGTACTCCCTTGTGTCTGTCACAGGAACACTGATGGGCAGGCCAGGCCAGGCCAGCTCCCACAGTCAGCTCCCCAGACCCTTACGGGGCCAGGCCAGTCTCTTGGCCCCTGAATACAGAGGACTTTAGGACTGACTGCTGGCCAACGACACTGTAAGTCAAGTTTCCAGCACCCTGGGTAGGTGAGAAAATAAGGAAAAGAGGGGGTTTGATTGGTGCCCCTGGCCTCTGGGAAAGACTTGGGTGGAAGAGGCCCACCCAGAAGGAGGGCACAGAGGTGTTTGAGCTGCACTTGCGTGGAGGCTGCCTGGAGCAGGCAGAGCTGACAGGTGCACATCCCCAGGTGAGCCCAGGTAGGGCTTCTGGGCTGGCCTGCAGCCTTGCAGAGGAGCTGTGCAAGG
This sequence comes from Cheracebus regulus, assembly GCA_963574635.1. Taxonomy (NCBI): domain Eukaryota; kingdom Metazoa; phylum Chordata; class Mammalia; order Primates; family Pitheciidae; genus Cheracebus; species Cheracebus regulus. Next base: position 51,319 of record CAUYQU010068837.1, read on the forward strand.
TTACTGCAGAGGGACTCCACCTCCCTTCCGCTCCTGTGACTTATTTGACTGTCTTTACGACAATGCCAGCCTCTCATATAATTACTGGAGCTTTGTAACCAGTCTTGAAATCAGAGTATTAGTTCTCTTTGTCCTTTTTTTCAAAGTTGTAGATATTCTAATTCTTTTGCATTGTATATAAATTTTATAACCATTTTGTTAATATGTACCCTAAAAATCTGCTTGAGTGGGATTAGATTGAATCTGTAGATGAATTTGGGGAGGACTGACATCCTGATACTATTGAGTCTTCTGACTCAAGGATGTGATGTGTGTCTCCTTTAATTTCTCTCAACAGTCTTTTGTAGTTTTCATATCTTTCATCAGGTTTGTCCCATAATTTGTCCCATATTTTCTGAGGCTACTTTTATGGTATTTAAAGAATTTTAATGTATGATTTTTATTGCTAGTATATAGAAATACAATAATTTTTTTTTTGTATATGACTCTGTAACCTGCAAGCTTGCTACCCTCACCTATCAGTTTGAGATATTTTAAAACAATTTCCACTGAATTTTCTACATAGATGATCATGGCACCTGTGAATAGAGAATTTTAATTCTTCCTTTCCAACCTGAATGCCTTTTCTTTCTTTCTTTCTTTTTTTGCCTTATTATACTGATGAGATCTTTCAGTGTAATGCTGAATAGAATAGAAGTGGTGAGCAGACACTTCGTTCCTGGTCTTAGGGGAATATCTTCAGTCTGTCACTATTAAGCATGATGTTTCTGTAGGTTTCTTTTTTTCTTTTTAGACATTATCAGGTTGAAAAAGCTCCCTTCTTTTTATACTTTTCTGAGTGCTTTTGTGAAGAATAGATGCTGGATTGTCTCAAATGCTTTTTCTCTGTGCATTGAGATGAAAATACAGTTTTTCTGTTTTAGTTTGTTAAATGGAAATTACATTGGTTGATTTGGGAATGCTAAACGGATCTTGCATTCCTCAGATAAACTTGGCCACGATATACTGATCTTTTTATATATTGTTGGATTTGATTTACTAAAATTTTGTTAAGAATTTTTATATCTATATTCACAAGGGATATTGATCTATAGGTTTTTTTTTTTAATTTTTTTGTGATGCCTTTTTCTGGCTTTGGAATCAGGTAATGCTGGCTTTATATAATAAGTTAAGAAGTATTCCTTCTTGTTTTGTTTTCCAGAATAACTTTTTGGTAGAGCTGGTATTATTTCTTCCTTAAATGTTTGGTAGAATTAGTTAATTTTTCTGGGCCTGGAGTTTTCTCTTTGGAAAACATTTTACTATAATTCTGTTTTCTTAATAGATATAGAGATAAATAGGTTACTTCTTTTTGAGTGAGTTTTGGTAGCTTGTTACTTTCAATAAATCTGCCCATTTCATCTAAATATTCAAATATATTGGCATAAATTTGTGTATAATTATATTACTTTCCTGTTTCCAGCAAATTACCATAAACTGAGTGGCTTAAAAACCACAGAAATCTCACATTTGTGAAGTTGGGAAGTCCAAGACCAAGGTATGGGCAGGCTGGTTCCTTCCAGAGGTTCTGAGCAGAACTTGTTCCACACCTCTCTCCTGGTTTCTGGTGGTTGATGGAAATCCTTAGCCTTTTATGGCTTACAGGTACTTTCGTCTCTGCCTCCACCTTCACGAGACATTTTCCCTGTGTGTCTCTCTGTAACCAAATTTTCCTGTCTTATAAGGACACCAGTCATTGGATTTAGGATTCATTCCAAACTAGTATAAGCTTATATTAACTTGATTACATAGGCAAAAATCCTATTTACAAGGAATGTCATACTTAACAGGTTCCAGACAGACACACTTTTTTAAAAATTTTGTTTAATCCAGTACAATAATATTCCTTTATTAGCCTTTTAATTTATGAGCAATGTCCCTTCTTCCATTCATGATTTTGGTAATTCGTGACTTTTTCTCTTCTCCCTATGTGTTTAATAATATTATTAATCTTTCCAAGGAACTGATTTTTGGTTTTGTTGATTTATATATATTGGTTGTTTTTTTTTTCAGTTTCATGTATTTCTATGTCTATTATTTCCTTTTTTCTACTTTGGGTTTCGTTTTCTTTTGTGTTCTAATTTCTCAAGGTGATATTGATTTGAGACTTTTCTTATATTTTGGTATGGGAGTTTATAAAGTGCTACAAATTTTCTGTCAGTACTTCTTAAGTGGCATTTCACAAATTTTGAAATACTATGTTTTAATTTTCATCAGTTTGAAATAATTTCCAATTTTATTTTTGACTTATTCTTTGTTTCATGTTATTTAGAAGTGTGTTGCTTAGTTTTTAGATATTTGAAATGATTTCAGATGTCTTTCTGCTTTTGATTTCTATCATAATTTCTTTGTGGTCAGAGTACAGATTGTATTCCTTGAAATTTCTTAAATTGATACAGATGTGCATGTGTTTTCTGGTCCAGAACGCGGTTTATCTAAGTGAATATTTGGGGTATGCTTGAGCAGAATGTGTAGGAGAGATGTTCTGAGTGTGCTTGAGAAGAACACAGTACAGGGAACTTTTGGAGTGTGCCTGAGAGGAACGTGTGCAGGAAATGCCCGGCATGTGCGTGAGAGGAAGGTGTGCGGGAAATACCTGCCGTGTGCGTCAGAGGAACGTGCGCGGGAAATACCCGGCTTGTGCGTGAGAGGAAGGTGAGCGGGAAATGCCCGGCGTGTGCGTGAGAGGAACGTGTGCAGGAAATACCTGGCGTGTGCCTGAGAGGAGCGTGTGCGGGAAATACCTGGCGTGTGCCTGAGAGGAACGTGTGCAGGAAATGCCTGGCGTGTACCTGAGACGAAGGTGTGCGGGAAATGTCAGGCGTGTGCGTGAGAGGAACGTGTACAGGAAATACCCGGCTTGTGCGTGAGAGGAACATATGCAGGAAATGCCCGGGGTGTGTGTGAGAGGAACGTGTATAGGAAATGCTGGAGTGTGCTTGAGAGAAATGTGGTATATTCTGCTTTTGTTGCATGGAGTGTCCTGTTAGTAGATTTTGGGTCAACTTGGTTGACAGCGTGGTTCAAATCATCAAAATTTTTACTAATTTTCTTTCTGCTTATTTTATCAGTTATTGAGAAAGGGGTGTTGTAATGCCTAACTATAACTGTAGGTTTATTTATTGCTCCTTGCAGTTCCATCAGTTTTTTATTTATGTAATTTTGGAACTCTGCTATGAAGGGCAAACATGGGTATGACTTTTATATTTTTGTGATGAGATAATCATTGTATTATTATAAGACAAACTTTCTAGCTCATGGTAATATAGATATTTTTGCTGAGACCTACTTTATCTGATATTAATATAGTCACTCCAGATTTCTTTTTCTTAGTGTCTTTAGCATGGCATACCTTTTTTCTGTCCTTTTAACTTATTTGTGTCTTTATGTAAAGCATATTTCTTATAGGCAGCATATTGTTAGGTATTGATTTTTTTATCCAATCCACAATATCTGCCATTTAATTGGGGGTATTTAGGCCATTTATATATAATGTGATTCTTGACATTGTTAAGTTTAAATCTATTACCTTGCTATTTGTTTTACATTGCTCCCATCCATTCTTTGGTCTCTTTTACCTCTTTCTCTGCCTTCTTTGGGATATATTAAACATTCTAAAAAGCAATTTTGTTATCTACTATTTTGGCTTTGTTTTCTTATTTTTGCGGTTAAGTTTTATAGTATACAGTTATACGCCACTTAGCAATAGAGATATGTTCTGAGAAATGCATTATTAGGCAATTTTATCATTATGTGAACATCATAAGGTGGACTTACACAAACAGAGGTGGGATAGTCTACAACACACCTACACCTACACTATATGGCATAGCCTGTTGCTCCCAGGCCACAAACCTGTACAGCAAGTTGCTACACTGAATACTGTAGGTGATTGTAATACAATGGCGAGTGTTTATCTAGAACATATCTAAACATAGATAAGGTACAGTGAAAATACTGTAAAGATAAAAAATGATACATCTGTATAGGACATGGACTGTGAATGGAGCTTGCAGGACTGGAAGTTGCTCTGGGTGAGTCAGTGAGTGAGTGATGAGTGGATGTGAAGGCCTGGAACATCACTGTACACTACTGTAGCCTTTATCAACACTCTACATTTAGGCTACTCGAAAATTTATAAAAATGCTTTTTCTTTTTCCAATAACAAACTAACTTTAGCTTACTGTAACTTTTTTCCTTTATGAACTTTTTAATTTTAAAACACCTTTGGACTATTTTATAATGTATAATTAGTGTTTACTTAAAACACAAACACATCATACAGCTGTGTAAAATACCTTTTTCTTCCTTATTCTATAAGCTATTTTCTTTTTCTTTTTCACTTTTGAAACTGTTTTATTAAAAACAAAGACATAAACACACACATTGGCCTAGACCTAGGAAGGCTAGCCTTTGAGATTGTTAAGATGTCACTAGGTGATAAGAATGTCCCAGCTCCATTATAATCTTATGAGACCCCCATCATATATATGGTCTCTCATTGACCGGGACATCCTCAGGCTGTGGGTAACTGTACACTTCTGTATTTGCACAAGTCTGAGAGTCCGTATCTCCTAAAATTTTGTGCCCTTGGTGCTTCTTATGCCTCATCCCAGTCCTGGCTCTGGTTTGTATGTCCTTATCTACTAATTCTAACATCTCTGTCAGTTGTGGGTCAGCTTTGAGTGACTATTCACTGTCAGGTCTATTTACGTGTGTCTTTGCTTACTTGCTGATTTTTACCTAATGCTAAACATTGTGAGTGTTACATTGTTAGGTGCTGGATATTTTTGTACTTCTATTCATATTCTTGAGGTTTGTTTGGGGGCATACTTAAGTACTCAGAAACAGTTTGATCATTTTGGGCCTTGCCTTTGAGCTTTGTTAGTCCCCATGAGTCTTGTAGTTTTCAGTATGGTTGGTGGGCACAGGCACTATTCCCAGCCTTGTTACCTTGTTGATGGGAACTGTTACCTCTAATTCTTTGGAGTGGTATTTTCCCTGGCCTCTAGTGGTTTCCTCTGAAGCTTGCACTGATCAGTTCTCAGCTGAAGACTTACAGCAGATCCTCTTAGAGTAGTGGAGTTTTCTTCCTAAGCAGCTCTCTCCCTCTCAGAACTCTGTCCTGTGGACTCTAGAGGCCTTGGATGTCTTGGGCTCTCAGCTCCATCTCTGCAACAGGGAGTCTACCAGGCTCCTCCTGAATTTACCCTCCCTGGGTTTTGGCCTGGAAACCCTCGGAACAACAAACTGGGGAATTTGAGGGCTCAGCTCATTCCCCATCTTTCCACGATCATGGTCCTTTGTTGCTGTCTTAGTCTGTTTCTGTTGCTTCAAAGAAATACCTGAGGCATTTATAAAAAAGAGGTTTACTTGGCTTACAGTTCTGCAGGTTGTACAAGAAACATGGAGCCAGCATCTGCTTCTGACAAGGACCTCAAACCGTTTCCACTCATGGTGGAACAGAGGTCACGTGGAGAGGAAAGAAGGTAGAGAGACAGGTGGGGAGGGAGGTGCCAGGCTCTTTTTAGCAACCAGCTCTCTCGGGAACTGATAGAATGGGAACTCGCTCATTGCTGCTAGGGCAGCACCAAGCCATTCATGAGGGATCCACCTCCACGTCCCATACACCTCCCACTCAGTCCCACTCCAACACTGGGCATCACATTTTAACAGGAGATTTGGAGGGGACAAATGTCCAAACTATACTAGTTGCCTTAAGTATAGTGTCTTCCAAATCTCTGTTTCATTTATTTGGTTAGCTTTTTTTTTTTTTTTTTAGATGAAGTTTTACTCTCATTGCCTAGGCTGGAGTGCAATGGTGCCATCTCAGCTCACTGCAACCTCTGCCTCCTGGGTTCAAGAGATTCTCCCGCCTCAGCCTCCTGAGTAGCTGGAATTACAGGCGCCCATGACCATGCCCAGTTAATTTTTGTATTTTCAGTAGAGACGAGGTTTCACCATGTTGGCCAAGCTAATCTTGAACTCCTGACCTCATGTGGTCCACTTCCCTTGGCCTCCCAAAGTTCTGGGATTACAGGCCTGAGCCACTGCACCTGGCACAGTTTCTACTCTTGTTTTGTTCTGGGAGAAAGGGCAAAGCAGTGTTTATTTCCTGGTGTGGGCATTTAACAGAGGTCCCTGTTCTACCCATTTTAAAGCCTGGTTTTAAGCATACACACCCCTTACAGAAGCTTCCTGAGAAGTTCAAACTTTCATTCTCTTCAGTTTGTCTCAGCAGAAATATACTCTCATCTTCAAAAGCCCTTTAAACTCTTAATTTGTTCTTTGGAAGTCAGAACAGCATTCTTCCATTGAGATTTCAAATTTTCCTTTACCTTTAGTGCAACTAATTTGTCAATGAGTCATTACAAATTTCAACGAGTGGCTTCACCACACACGAATAAAAAGTATCACTTTGGTAAATGTTATATTTACACACTGTAAATACATTTAACTGCTCACTTCTGGTGCACACACACACACTCACACACACAATGCATCATATTTATATCTGTTGAAGAAGAGAATAAAGAGTACATTGAATTTTGAATAAGACAGAAGTGACTTTCTTGAATCCAGCCCTATAAATGAAGCTTCTTTTTCCTCCCAGTCCCTAATTTGTAAGCATTAAATGAGATATGTGAAGTGCAGGAACACTTGATAGGTGTTGACAGCCCTCCTCTCCCTTCTGCTCTGCAGAGGCCAAAGTGACTGTCTCGGGAGCTAATCTTCCATGTTGGCTTCTGATGAACTCTAATTCTGAGCATGCCTCTAAGATTTCCAGTTTACCTATTATTCCTTGTATTAGAGCATGTGTACTTCCTGTAAATGCTACCCTTAGGTCAAAACAACCTTGATGTTATCAAGGAAGTTACTGGCTGTGATGCACATAGCATTCTTGTCTTTTCCTGGAAGGTCACCCTAATAGAGCCTGTAAGCTGTTTTCCCATGGTACAGAAGTCCTTGGCCTGGGGGGCGACAGCACTGAGATCTACTTGTTTTGTGGCTGCCCAAGACCACGCTTCTGTCCATAAATACCCTAATAAATCCCCCGCTACTGGCAAACTGGATTCTCCTGTCTGTACTTTGGTTTTTGGGCTCCTTCTGCATTTGGGGTTCAATTTGCATATATGACCCTTTCTCGAAACATTCCCTATCCTCACTGGAAGCTATCTCCTTTCTCCTATTTCAGGTGATTTTTTTTGGCTGAAATAAGTAAGCCACCAGCAATGGGAAATCTGGGTTTTTGGTTTTTTGTTTTCCCTGAAATACATTGAAATCCCTTGGTGGGTGCACGTTGGGTAGATGGATGAACAACATCTTGTAGTCAGTATTTGGGGCAGCATTTCGCCATGTGGAGTTGTTTTGCTTCAGGGAACACACATCCCCCAGTGGTGGATCTGCCTCCCCAGCACACATTTACAGAGTCACAGCTCCTCAGAGTAGTGAAGATCTTGAGGGGATCAAGGGATGGATCAGCCCTAGCTGCCTGCTGGAGGGAGGGGTGAGCGGCAGAGCCTGGTGGGGAGGAAGGCATCTTGAATGGGGCCCTGGGCTGGTGGGGTGAGGCTGGATTCCAGGCTCATCTCTCCTGGTCCCTAACGCGGTGTTTGTCCTTACGCTGTGAAGAGTTCTGACCTCGCGGACATGCTATGCACAACTGATAAGGAATTTTCAGAATCATTTGGGGCTCATCTGGACTGTGACTCAAGCAGTGGGGGGCTTGGAGCACCTCTGCATCATCTTAATTCTGCTGGCAGCAAAGAGGATGCACAGAACCTCCCAGCTGTGTCTGCTCTCTTCTGTGCGAGACAAAGGCTGTCGGGTTAAATTATGCCGTGTGCCCCTGCCGCTATGAATTCAGAGTTCAACACCTCCTTCCCTAATGTGCTGTACCCTTCACTAAAAACACACTTCTCTATTAATAAGAATTTAAAAGCCAGAGAACTAGAAAGAAGACTTTTAAAATCCCCGTAATCCTTCCGAACAAAAACGACCACTGTTAACATTTTGGGATACTTTTTTCCCATTTTCTATCTAGGTATGATTTTTTGCTTTCTCTTTTTTTTCTTACATAATTGTGATCATACTCCATAAACAATTTTATATTCTGCAGTTTTCATCCTATATTAGAAGATTTCCTCAATATTTATTATAAATTCATCATATAAATAAATTTAGTTGTTGCAGAAGATCCTATTCAGGCAATGTATTAGGGGACTTAACCGGTTGGATGTATGACTTCTGCTGTTATGAATTCTAGAGCTGAAATGAACAGCAAAAGCTTTAGAAAGTTTGGTAAGGTGTTGTTTTCAGCATCAAAATAGTACATGAACATTGTAGAACATGCACAACAAATAAAAGTCCAAGAGAACAGAAAATAAAAAACAAACTTCTCCACTTAGCCACTTTCAACACCCACCTCCCAGTCATTCACTCTCTGTGAAGCATTTATAATTTTTCTGGAAATTGACTCTCCAACTATAAGTAAGAATTGATGAACATCTAAGACATTTTCTACTAATCATAGCATACCCCGATAGCCCTACACTCTTCTCCACCTTTCTGTCTCCTTTCCTACTCTCAGTTTCTCGAAATGTGCCACTTGTTCACATCGCCAAGGCTTATAACATTTGAGTCTGTGAGGCTTTTGGTGAGGGTTGCTACTGAGCAGAGGTAGCTTTTGGAGCAGCCATGACTGGGGCAGAGAAGGGCCAGGCAGTACATTTACAGGAAGGTGGGGGCAGGAGCAGCCCACCCTGCTTTGTGGTCACATCCCAGGGGAGGCGTCTTTCCAGCACAATGGGCCCATAACGAGGGGACAAGTTGCAGGGACATTCGCCATGCTTTTCTGCTGCCTGGCATGTGGAAGTCTCATGCCCTCCCTGGAGGGCGTGGGGGTAAGGAAGACATTTGCATGGGGCATCCTTCCTCCTGCCTGCCCTCCCTGCCATGCAGAAAGCACGGACTCCTCTCAGGGCTGGCAGATGGGTCACTGACGGGGCAGTAGGTGCTGTCCAAGAGATGGGGAGGGAGGGGAGGAGTGGGTACCTACCCTGCTGATGATCCCCACAATCCGTGCTGCTCCAGAGCTGTTGCCTCTGCCATGGGCTGCCTGCTGTCCCTGGGGACAGGCTCAGTGGCTTAGACAGTCAGCATTCTAGTCTGGAAACTGGTGGAATCATGCCTGCCTCTCAGCGCTTACTCTAGGAGATGTGTTTGGGATGTCCCCTTCGGAAAGCCTGGTGTTATGGACTGCATGTGTGTGTCCCCCCAAAATTTGTAAGCCTTACTCCTCCATTCAAGAGTCTTTGCAGGTGGGGTCTTTGGGAGGTAATTAGGTCATGAGGGTGGAGTCATCATGAATGAGATTAATGTCATGAGAAGAGGCGTGAGTGATATCATCTCTTTCTCTCCCTCTCCCTCTTGCTCCCTCTCTCTCTCTCTACTGTGTGGGGCCACAGCAAGAAGTCAGCTTTCTGAACGCTGAAAAGAGGACCCTCACTAGGAACTGGACCTCCCAGCATCTTGAGGGTGGGCTTCCAGCCTCGAGAACTGTGCGAAATCAACCTCTGCTGTTTAAGCCTCCCAGGCTGTGGAATTTCATGAGCTGACTAAGACCTAGCAAAAAGTTGCAATAAGCAGAGCCCTTGCCTTGGCCAGTCTGGCTCCCACCAAGCCAGGCCGGCATCCACGCTTCCATCTGTTCATCCTTACAGAGGGACCGTTTTTCTGAGTTGGCTCTGTTTCTCTGAGTAGGCTCCGCTTTCTAGGTCTCAGGGATGCCGCAGTGACCAAAACAGACAAAAATCCCAGCCCTGAGGGAGCTGAGTGCCATTAGAGGAAGACAGGGCAGTAGGAAAACCCGGCATCCTCCTTGTGTTGGGTATCAGAAGGTGGTGCGTGTTCTGGGGAAAAATGCAGTGGAGAGGGCCGGGAAGGCGGTGGGGCCCTGGGCTGTCGCCGACCTGGATCCTACCTCTCCTGGCTCGGTGGGTCGGGCTGCGCTTCCCTGGTTACCCCATGGTCTCTCCCTTATGCGTGGGAGCCTTTTCTGGTATTTCCTCCCACCCCTAATCGCTGCACAGGAATGCCCAACAGGATATTCTGGGGGAAGGGTGAGCAGACGGTGGTAATGACTGGGAGGGAGGAGTTGCTGGGGCTCTCATCAGCGCTGCTGGGCAGCGTTGGAGCGCTGGGAGGGCAGGGGGTCAGTGCTGGGCTTCCTCACAGGCAGATGTCCTGGAGGGCGTCACACACAGACCCCTAGACTTCAGGAAGGGTCCTCCTGCCTGGGAGCCTCTGCATACGTCAGATAGAAGGAATCCCTTCCTCTGGCAGGTGCAGGCTCAGAGGCACAAGCTGGGGCTTGGGCTCAGTGGCTGGTTGGCAGTGGTCCTGCATCCCCGCACTGCCACGGTGCAGTGATGCGGATAGATGCATGGGAGGGGTAGGGGCCCTGAAAGGGCACCAAGGGGAGGTGACCCAAGAGTCCCTGGAAGTCAGATAGGCTTCAGATGGGAAAGGGAGGAGAGAAGCCATTCCAGGCATGCGCTGTCCCGTGAGTGCTTGGGGAGTAGGGGCACCACAGGGAGAGGTCCAGGGACCTGTGGCTACAGCGGACGTGCTAGATGTAGCTGCAGAGATGCCGGCAGCCCAGGGCACGCAGGCTGAAGGGAGGAGAGAAGAGAGTTCTTTCTAGGACAGCCGGGGATAGCTCTTCATTATTCTTTTGCTCAGAATAGAATTATCTTTTGAAATCAGATTTGACAGGCAGCCCAGGCGCTTTGCCTGTGCTGTCTGGAGGAACTGGCTTTCTCGCCTACAGATACTTTTTTCCCTTCCAAAGGAAGAGGGAGTAGGTTCTGCTGGTTTTAGAGAAAGTGGGAGTGAGGAGGGAGAAGTGCAAGCCGTGGATTTAGAAGGGTGAGGAAGGGTGAGACCGGGCAGAGTGTGGTGGCGCTCAGGCTGGAGTGAAAGCCAAGTGCGGCCTGAATCCAGTGCAATCCCTGTTAGAGATGCGGAACCCACATTGCTGGCAGGTGGGCTAGGGGCTCAGTTCCATAACAGTGGGCGCTGACTGTGGTCACAGCATCCAGCCTCTGAAGCCTCCCCTGGGCAGGTGAGGGGGACACACAGGGTTGGTGGCCCCCCCAGAAGTCCCTGGGACGCAGTCCCACACAGTAGAGCCCTGGCTGACAAGACAGTCTGGCCCAGGCCTCTGATTCTCATCAGGAATAGGCATCTGCTGCTGTGAAGACAAGACGAGGATCCACTGTGAACTCTGGGGGAAGAAAGGGAAAAGTGGAGTGAAAGGAAGAGATGTGGGGGTGGGGGACCAGGGGGAGCGAGGAAATGAAGGGTACTCAGTGATAACAAGAGAGGGTCCAGGAAGCCAGCGAGCAGGGCCGGGACCTGGCTTGGCCACCACTGTCCTTAGTTTCACCACCTGGAAGAGCGGGTGGTGCAGACCCTTCCTGCCCGGCTTGGGTAGTCGGTGCCGCTGGGGGTAGACCCCGCATTGTATGGCACCCTCTGCAGCAGCTCTCTGTCCCTCTGCCTCCTTTTAAGCCACCTGTCCCTGTCCACTCCTGCCCCTGGGCTGGGTCTCGTTGCATCTGGTCTACCCCTAATTTGTTCTCATGCCTGTCACAGGGCCTGGCCGACAGAGCACACATAATACCTGTGCAGTGAATGGATGAATGGACGAACATGACAATGAAAAGTCTTTGGGGAAACCTTTAACAAAAGGCAAGAAGAAGATTCTTTTCAAACACGGAGAATTGAACACAGGCACGTCCTGTTTCCTGTCAAAATGTCATTCAAGTGACAGTTTAGGAGTTAAAAGGGCATAAACTCAGAAGCACAAAGAACAGGGAGGACACACATGAGACAAGAGAATATACCCAAAGGAATAGAAATCATTCTGCCATAAAGACACATGCACATATATGTTCATTGCAGCACTATTCACCATAGCAAAGACATGAAATCCATCTAAATGCCCATCAACTGTAGACTGAATAAAGAAAATGTGGTACATATACGCCATGGAATACTATGCAGCCATAAAAAGAACAAGATCATGTTCTTTGTGGAAACATGGATGAAGCTGGAGGCCATTGTCCTAAGTGAAATAATGCAGGACCAGAACACCAAACCCTGCATGTTCTCACTCATAAGTCAGAGCTAAACACTGACACTGAGTAGATATAGACACAAAGAAGGGGCCAGAGGACACGGGGGCCTGCTTCTTGGATGGAGAATAAGAGGAGGGTGAGAATGGAAAAACCACCTATTGAGTACCGTGCTTATTACTTGGGTGATGAAAACAGCAACCCCCATGACACACTGTTTACCCATATAACAAACTTGCGCATGTACCCCCGAACCTAAAAAATAAGCTAAAAAAAAAGTTCAGAAAATGCTGAAAACTTGAAAGTGGAAGATAAATAGTAAATGACTTTGCAAACCTGAGAAAGCTGAAAGCTAACAATCTATAAATGGATGCAAAATCCAGAAAGGCTCAAGAATTGAAGGTACCAGGTCCCCAGAGGAGAGGAATTGGGGTGGGCCTGGAAACCAGAGAAGTGGACATTAGCTTTCAAGGAAAACCCACCGCAGGGCTCGTGACGATCCTGCCTTTAAGGTGTCCTGGGCAACCGAGCAGCTGTGGGCTACGGCTTATGCTTTCCCTGACTGTAGATGGCTTTATCGGGATGTGAGACATGGCCATTCGCCTTTACCCCAGCCACGCAGCTAATCACCAGAGCGTTTCACCGCCTCAGCTGTGGCTGCAAAACACTAAGCTGATTATGGGAAAGTGCAGAACACGAATGCTCTTGTGGAATTTTCAGTAGAGATAAGCATTTGCTGAGATTGAGTGTGATGTGAACTCAGCACTCTCTCCACCTTACTGCGGCCCAAAGCCCAGTGACCCAGTCCCTGGGTGGACCCTGTCCCTCAGTGGCCCCTTCCAGGCAGGCCTGTGGTCTTCATGCACTCAGTCAGCTGTGGCTGGTACCTGTCCTTCCCAGTCATCATCTCAGGTAAGACAAGGTGTGGGCTGTGGGACTGGCAGAAGCGAGAACCCCCAGCCCTGGAATGGCTGGTGGGGAAGGTCCTCCGGAGCTCATCTGACCATGGCAGCTGGGAAAGATGAAACAGCTTTCCCGTTGCGTCTCTCCAGCACACAGACCTGGTGTCAGTGACTCCAAGGCCCAGGAGGAGCTCTGAAAACCACACATTGGAGAAGATCTATTGTGGCCAAGTCCCACAGGGAGGCTCTCCGCATGCCCCATGGGACCCCCACAGATGGCCATAGGACCTGACAGCACCTCTAGGTTTCCAGAAAGAAGAAAACAGGATCTTGGGTGTTGCTGGTGGGTCCCAGGAATCTCCTCTCGGTGAAGCCGTCTTGTTCTTCCAGGGGCTCATGTCCAAAGTCCGGAGCCTCCAGGCCTTCCTCTTCCCTCACTCCCTATGAACATATACAGCCAGGACTCGGCCTCTGCTCCCTCCTGCCCTCCCCACTCGCTCCTGGGCCGTGTCTAGCTTCTCGCCTGGATGACCTCAGGGCCTCCCACCTGTCAGATTATACCTGTTACACCTGAGTGACGTCAGGTCCCACCTGTGCTCAAACTCCCCACTGTCCCCAGCCCTCCTTCTTGCCTTTTCCTGCTTATTTTTCTCCATTGCACTTGTTCACAGCTTGCCTGGCTTGTATTTCCAGGTTCATTTGCATTTTGAGTCTACCCCAGTGCAAGGTGAACACCATGTGAGCAGCATTTTGTTTGCTTTGTCAACAGCTGTATCCGCAGTGCCTACAGTGTCCCCAGCATGGAGCTGCGCTGAGCACAATGCAGTGACATGGCCAGAGCTCCAGGCAGAGGCCCCGTGGGTGGTGGTGTGAACTTGGCAGCACCTGTGAGGTCGCCTACGATGGCAGCCGTGCAGTCCAGGCTGTGGGAGCTCCATGACCCAGCCCAATATGCAGCTGATAATGGCAGCCTGGCTCCTTACCACCCACCACACGCCTTTTAGATTCAAGCGTGGGCTCAGGTTCCTTGGCCTCAATGGTCTCATCTATTAAATGGATGATGATACACCTCCCTCAGTAATAGCAGTGCAGATGGACAGATCTTCAAAGTGGATGGGACAGTGGGACCAGCATACCTCTGACTCCAAATGTCACTGCCCTGTGGGGTGTCTCTTTTGGATCCTGTGTGTCCATTTCCCTGAGCCCTGGACCGCTTAGTGCCCTGGTTCAGAAGTATCCTTGATGTCTCCATTCTTGAATTCAGCTGAGGCAGGGTGGGATGTGAAATCAGCTTCCTGCAGGTGCTTCTCTGACCTCATATGACCTTCCCAGCACAGCTGTCTGGAAAGTAAGCGTGTGAGGGGCTGGCATCTCCATCTTGTGCCTGGTGCTGCCGGTTGGCCTTTTCCCACTTTGGACCTGCGGAGGACCAGGGAGCAGCTGGTGTCTGGCACTCCTCCCTCAGCCCTTGGCATGCTGAGGAGCTGGGGTTCAAGTCCCCACTGCTCTCCCGGGAGCTGGGCTGCCTTCTCCCTACTCATGGCGGGGCAGAGCTGCAGCGGCTTCTCAGAAGGCCCCCTCAGAACATGTAGTCATCTGGCCTTGCGTGCAGTGACTTCCTTCCCAGCTCTCAGCAGCACTTGCAGGCTGCCCTGTTGGAATAGACCCTCTACTCTGTTCTTGGGACAAGTGCAGCGCTGTTCTCTGAGCTTGATGGCCTGGGTTTTGTACAGGCTGCACGGGGATCGTGTGGCTGTGACAAAGGATCGTACGGCCTTTTAGCTCTCTGGTCCAGAGTGTGAGGGTCCTGACTGGAATCCCACTGGCCGGGGCAGCCATTGGGTGATGCAGGCAGGCAGGCCCTTCCCATGCCAGTGGTTAAATGTCCTTCTATGGTCAGCCCCGACCTATGGGCTATGCTCCTAAGGCCTTGTGATGTCCAGGAGCAGGCTCTGGGGGTTCAAAGCATCCCAGATGCCTTTCTTCTAGAATGGGTGGAGAGGAGCTAAAGGGGCAGGTCTAGGGTAGGGTGGGCCCACCAGAGAGCCCTGAGCAGCCCCGAGGAGTCGGAAGGCAGGAAGGGCGTGCAACTGGGCTCCAGACCAGGCTCGTCAGGGCTCAGCTCCCAGGGCGCCTTCTCTAGCCTTGCAGCCTGCTGCTATGGTGCTCCTGCTCCAGTTCCTCTGGCAACCACTTACTGACCTCCCACTGGGCCCTGGGTGAGTCCACACTGTGAGGGAGATGGAGCCGGAGTCAGGCTATGCCGCGGAGGCTGTGGTGGAAGACGAAGTGGCGGGTCCCGGCCCAGCCTCAGGGAGCTCCAGTGGAGCAGGTCAGGGAGGCCTCCCGGAGGCATGGGTCCCAGCCAGCCTAGAGCACAGGTGACAGTGGCACAGGCCCAGGAGAGGCGGCTGAGCGAGGCCCGGAACTGCAATCTGTGTGTGTGTGTCAGCAGTGTTGGGTGGCATGGAGTTGGGAAATGAGACACATTGCACAAGGGCCTGGGTTGGGTGTTCATGAGTTTAAACTTTCTCTTGCAGAGGGGGTCCCGTAGAGGAGCTTCAAGCTGGGGAGTGATATGGTTAGATTTGGATTTGACACCTGGAGGAGTGTGGATTGCAGGGAGGTTGGCTGGAGGAATGAAAACTGAGAAGGAAACGGGGCAGCCAGCTCAGCAAAGTGAAGGGGGGCCCAGCAACAGGGAGGGAGTGGCCAGGTGGGTGGAGAGCTACTCGAGAGGCACTTAGGGCTGGGGTGTGGTCTTTGATTAGACATGGAGGACAGGCCAAAGGGAGGAGTCCTTTGCAGCAGCTGTGGGAATAGAGGACATTAGAAGCCACCTAGCTGAGACATCCTGGAGGAGTCTTTCCTGGATGTGGGGCCCAGGATGGCCACGTGGGGTGTCCAGAGGCCCAGGGACCTCGAGCTATAAGCCTGGAAGGCAAAGTGCTTAAATATTTATCATAAACAGAAATTGATGTTGGAGAACTAAATTCTCAAAAAAGAAGTTGAAAGGAAGGAGAGGGTTGGGACCTCTGCATCCCAATATGTAGCATGCAGCCTCTGCATATTTCATTAACTCCTCAGAGTGTGGCAGGCCCAGATGTTCAGGGTGTAAGGAGATTCTGCTGTTCACATTCCGGTGCTCCGCCCCTGCAGCAGCTCGTTATGCTGGGGCTGTGTGAGGAAGGTCAGATGTGAGGGTGCTCGAAAAAGGAAGAGTGAATGAAACTGTGATGGACGGGGGAGGACTTGTGGCAAGCTGCTTAAGGAATCAAAAGAATGAGAAGTGAGTTGAGAATCGAGATGAAAACCAGGAAAAGGCAGCAGGGTGTTTAGAAAGAGCACCGACTTTGGAATGAGCCAGACCTCATCCATTTACCAGCTCTGAGAAATTGAGGAAATTTCTTGACGTCTCTGGATTTTACAAGGTACAGATAATATGATCACCATTATCACCATCATTATCGCCGTGATTATCATCACCACCTTTATAATCACTATCAGTACCATCATCACATCATCATCACCATCACCATCACTGCCAATATCACCATCTCCATAATTATTATTACCATTATCATCACATCATCACCACCATCCCCATCAACGCCATCACCATCACCGTCATTATCACCATCTCCAGAATTATCACCGTCATCACATCATCATCACCATCACTATCACCACCATCACCATCAGTGTCACTATCACCATCATCATGTCATCATCACCACCACTATCACCACCACCACCACTATCACCACCATCACTGTCATCACCATCGCTATGATCACCATTACCATCACTGTTGTTATCACCATCTCCATAATCATTATCATCACCATCATCACACCATCATCACTATCACATCACTGTCACTATCATTATTGCCATCTCCATAATTATTATCACCATCAGCTTTCCCATCACCTATCATCACCTCCTTACATCATCATCATTACCAACCTCATCGCCTCATCACCATGATCACCATCATCATTATTATCATTTTCATTATACTGACAACTTACTATGTGCCTGACATCTGAATCAATCTGTTCCTCAAAACAACGGTGTCACTGTAGACTATTGTCATGCCCGTTTCACCGTTGAGGAAACTGATGCATAACAAATTAGGTCCAAGTTGACCAAGAGCCATGAAATGGCAGAGTGCTTCTGCCTGTCAGCACAGGTGTCTCCAGGCTCGAGGGTCACTGTGAACCTTAAGTGCATGTCCACCTAGTGATGCTTGTAAATTGCTGGCTGGAAGCAGGTCTTATTACATGAAATGCTTGCTGCCTATGCTTTTGTTGTTGAAGAGCAGCCATGTTCCAATCTTTTCAAGGGGTGGTGTGAGTCATGTTCAGCCTTGTGAAGCATGGACGAAGTCCAAAGACATTTTTCAGACACTTGTACATGCTGGGCAATGTGCAGGTAGACACCAGGCTGTGAGGCACTTGAGCCCAGCACCAAGAAACCTGTCTTCATGGCTCTGCAGTGAGGTCCAGGAGATGCTTCATCTGCTGGGGCAGGTGGAGACGCCTGCCCACTGCCCAGTGAACCATGGCCCGATGGCTGCTATATCACCTCCAAGGGACAAAGCCAGAGAGACAGGAGCTTGAACTTGGTCAAAAACTGCAGCAGTGCCAGCAGAGGCTGAGGGTCTGGCAGCTTCCACTCAGGTGCCCAGCTGAGTGTTCAGCCAGTCATGCCCAGGCCCTGCGTTGATCAGCAGAAATGGCTTTAATCAGAGAATTGGTCTTTGACATTTTGAGAGCACACAGCTAATAGATTTGAGTACATTTTGATTATTTTAATAAAGCACATCCAACAGAATGCATTTTAAGGGCAGAAGGAAGGAGGGAGGGCCCTTGCAATTATTCCACCCCACTGCATAATTTATTTCGCGTGCTGTAGAGTCACTTCTGGTATTTAGAAGTCTTCTATTGTGCTTTTGGCAAGGGGAAAACAGGCAGAAAGGGGGGACTTTTTTCTGCCTTGGGTTAAGTAGTCTTATCCACCTCATTAAAGAGGGCGGTATTTATTATCAAGAACCCAAGTTCGAGTCTCGCCTCCCAAAGTTTAACCATTTGTTAATATTTTATGAATGAATCCTTTCATTTATAAAATATTATGAATATTTTCTCTTCTTAACATTTTTATTAAAAAAAGAAAGAGGAGAAATGGCAGCAATTTAGGATTAAGAAATGTTTGGGGGAAGGAGGAGCTGTGGGAGGGTGTGAGCTGTCATGGAAAGAGCGTTGTTCTGTGGTCTTATAAGTGTGGTTGAAAGCCCTGCCCAGTCGGTAACTTTGACAGCTACAGAGTTTCTGTGTCTTAGTCTCTTATCTTTAGTATGGAGACCATATGTCTTGTTCTAGGGCTTGTGTGAAGTGAAGGGAGGTGTGCTAACAAAAGCTTTGCAGGTGCTCCAGTGGGCGCACAGTACTTGCTCCGTCCCTTCCCTCCCACTTCTGCCTCTGCTGAGCCACAGCTGCACAGCTGCAAGAGCCCTGGGCACTCTGGACCACACAGAGAGACATACTGTTCACATGGTGGTGCCTAGGATCAACTAATTGCTCAGCCTGAGTGCATGTACCATATACATGCATGCACGTTCACGAAGATGCACACACACACGCCTGCAAAGTTGTCCACATGCATGTGTGTATGAAGATGCACACATGCACATGCTGTTAGGATGCACGCACATGCTCATAAGAATGTGCCCGCACACACGCTGTGAGGATGCATGCACATGTTCATGAGAATGTACACGCACACGCCATGAGGATGCACGCACACGCTCATAAGAATGCGCCCATGCACACGCAGTGAGGTTACATGCACACGCTCATGAGATGCACACATGCACATGTCACACGTACATGCCATAAGGATGCACACACACGCTCATGAGAATGCACACATGCACACATCATGAGGATGCACATACACACTCATGAGAATGCACATGTGCATATGCCGTGAGGATGCACACACATGCTCATGAGAATGTGCACATGTACATGCCTGCGAGGATGCACACACAGAAGTACCTGCACACACGTATGCACACATACACAGGGATAAAGGGTGGTGCTGTAGATGCAGCTAAGGAGGGCCAGAGG
The DNA here is from genome assembly GCA_963574635.1 of Cheracebus regulus. Lineage (NCBI taxonomy): Eukaryota > Metazoa > Chordata > Mammalia > Primates > Pitheciidae > Cheracebus > Cheracebus regulus. The sequence goes on from CAUYQU010068837.1 coordinate 70,534, forward strand.
ACCCCGCAAACCAGGCCAGGGAGCATCCTGGAGGCAGCGAGCCCATCCAGTGTGCACGCCCTTGCTGCTGTGGGATCTGTTTGCCGTGGCATCCAGACCCTCCACTCAACCTACTTTCCTGTGGGAGCTTTTGAGGAGGGGAAGCTCCATCACCATTGTTGGTCTCCCTGGGGGAAACCAGAGGCATTACTGCAGACCAAGGAGGGATCTCTCACTGCCACTGGGTGAGTGGGCTGAGGCAGCTGCCCTCTGCCCATCTGAGGCTGTCCACCTTGGCAAGCACCTTCAGCTGCAAAGGCCCTGCAAGGTTCAGAGACAGCACTTGTGACCCTGGGGACCATGCACGTGGACAGGCTGAGAGAGACTTGGAATAAAATGATCCTGTCACTTGGAGGATCCGCAGAAGGGTATGTTCCGGGCTCAGTGTCTGGCTCTGAGGTTCCTGGACGCTGGGCTTCCAGAATCAAAGAGAAAACCTGAGGCCTGAGAGCGCCAGGCACATTCTTGTCTGTCTGCAAGGCCCATCTGAGAGGGCGGCAGTGCCAGATTTCCCTCTGGGATGTGACTGGGAGGCACATTCATTCCTAGCATTCATTCATTCCCTAGGTGTTGTTTGAAGACCCCTCCTTGCCGGCACTCTGCAATGGGCTAGGGGGCAAGGGAGTGTGGAGGGGATGGGGGTTTCTCTATGTTCCTCCCCTTGGCCCTGGGCAGGCTGGGGCCACTGTGACCAAGAGAGAGCAGAGGGCAGGATGCCCCGCAGTACAGAGGACTTACAGTTGGTCGGAGGGTGTAGGATGCGGCTGATCGGCCCCATACCCTGGACAGGGGCTCTGTCCACCCTACCCGGCCAGACTTTCTCCTGGCATGTCTGGCTGAACTCAGTGGGTTCTGATGTTCCAACACCACCATCCTCTCCCAGCAGGGAAGCTGAGGCCCAGGGAGCCGAGGGGCTGGTCTGGTACCCGTCCTGCAGCCGGTGTTGGGATAGAGCAATTCTCCCTCTACCTTAGGCCGCAAATGTGAGGAAAGTGCAGATTTAAAATGCAAGAAATTTAAAAATCAAGACATGTGGACTAAAAGACAAGCTGTGGAGAGGGTGGCATGCCTGTCTCAGGGGCTTCTGGGCTGGTGGGAACACGGGGATTGCTGTGGGGGCCGAACAGCCCCTGGCTCTGAGCTCCCCACATGGGCTTTGGCAGTCCCGGCTGCAGGCTCATATCAGTTCCATGATGTGAGTGTGTGAATATGAGAGTGAATACACACATGCTGCTGTATACACACCCGGCTGTGTACCCACCACAGACCCTCTGCCGCCACAGGCCCCGCCCTCCTGGGTGGGCTGAGTGTGCCCGGGGACCGGGAGAAGCGGGTGGGTGTCCACTTGCCTCTGGCCTCGGAAGACAAGGAGGAAGGTGAGTGGGTGGGGTCAGGGCTCGAAGGCCAGCATCCACAGGTGCTGCCTTCCCAGGTGTACCCAACTCAGTCCATTTCTGGAAGAGGGAAAGGGGTGTTGGCGGGAAGGAGGTCCCGGGACTATTTCATATGTGTTGTTCTACAGGTGGAATTGCCAGATTGCCATTCACAGACCGAGTATGGATGTACATGGTACCCAATGCTTGCCCTGTGTCCGCCATGGCCAGCATGTTGCTGAGCTTCCCAGGTCCCACAGTGAGGGGCCAAAGCCCAGAGGAGCCGACTGTCTGGTCTGCCACTGCGGAGGAAGCCCAGAGCTGGTTTGGTCTGCTTGGGACCTTGCCGCGGTGCCTGTCTGCAGCTGGGGACACAGCTGCACAGCAGGGTTGCAGGGCTGGAAGCCAACCTGACAGCGATCTTAAGGGATGGGAGGTTGGACAGCTTTTATTTCCTGGAATTGTTGTGTCCATTTTTGGAAGAAAGAAAACAACCACCACCCATTGTTTGCTTGTGTCATCTCCCAAGTGATCCTTGCCTGGCTGAAGCAGACAGCCCTGAGGCCTGAGCATCTCACCCAGACTGGCTGTAAAGTCCAAGGGACCCAGGGCAAAATGAAAAAGCAGCGACCCTCGTTCAAAATCTTATGAGTTTCAAGATGTTGACAGCACAGCACGGAACCAGCTGTGGGCCATTCTGAGCACATAGCCTTGGGCGACTGCACGGGCCTCCCGTCGTGATATCAGCCCTGACCTCCCGTTTCCTCTGTGTCCTCCTGATTGTGACACATGGCACACAGAGTACATGGCCTACACACCCCAGGGCCAGGTTACAGTGCCTGCCTTTGGCACGCAGGGACCGAGTGGCAGCAATCTGCCCAAGTTCAGGCCCACGAGGCTGGTCTAGCTCAACCTGCGGGTGAAGCCTGGCGTGAGGATTTCAGAGACGGCCTTTCAGGAAGGCTCCTGACCTCAGTGATTCTGGGGGACCAGGGGTGATCCCCAGAGTGGGGAATTGGAAGGGAACAGGAAAGGACTGCCCGCTGGGGTGTATGTGGCAATTCTGTCAACCTCTCTGAGCCTCAGTGTCCTCGCCTGGACAAGGCCATAGTCCCCTCTCTCAGGGTGGTGGAGATACTTGATGTCTGAACAGCCACATCCCCGCTTGTCCACTGCCCAGCCCAGGGCTCTGCAGCATGTACCCCTCTTTTCTCTCCCTGAATGAGAAAGAGCTTGGATCAGAGGTGTCAGGAAAGTAGGTAGACTAAAATAAATCAAAAGGGACTTGGTTTTGAGGGTTTGGGGGACACTCATGGCAGGATTATGGCTGCACCTCACGTCCAGCCCAGCAGGACCATGACGGCCTTTTCCCTCATCCTTCTCATTCCTGCATAGGCTCCTTCCTGCTCTGGTCCTCACAAAGGACATGGCAGGCTGCCCCTGAGGGTCACCCCTCACAGCCCAGGCACCCAGGGAGGCTGGCCCAGGTCCCGGGCCAGAGCCCAGGGAAGCACCTGGGGCTCAGCTGGGGTGAGGGACGGAGGTCTCAGGGAGGATACTGGTGGATTATCCAAAGGGGGCCTCTCCTGTCCTGCTCCATTCAGAGACACCAAATACACGCACTGTTTTGGTCTGCATTCCAAATCTCTGTTTGAAGGACATTTGGAAGCCCTGAAACAGTATAAAGGGAAAGAAGAAACCGCCTGTAACCCATCCACTTAGAGATAACTTCTGTTACATCCTGATGAGTTTCTTTCCTTTCTTTGTTAAGAATCAGTCTTTTAAGACAAGTATAGTTGGCCCTCCTTATCTGTGGGTTCTGCTTCCATGGATTCAACAGAACGCAGATCAAAAATATTAGAAAAAAATGAAAATAACAATACAACAATAAGATAATACAAATAAAAATGCAATAGAACAACCATTTACATAGCATTTCCATTATATCTGGTATTACAAGTAATCCAGACGTGATTTAAAGTACTTGGGAGGATAGGTATAGGTTCTATGTAAATACGATGCCATTTTGTATCAGGGACTTGGGCATGATTGGATTTTGGTATCCTCAGGAGTCCTAGAACAAATCCCCTGTGGATGCCGAGGGATTCTGTGCTGCCATTTCCCCAGCTGAGGACCAAAGGAATTACCATGTGCTGAAAGAAGGTGCCACTCCAACGCATCCTGAGCACAGGCCGTGCCATCCTCTGCCCACCCACAGGAGTTGGCCAACCTAGGGACCAGGGGTTCCTGCCAGTGTGGACCCCACTCCAGCACCAGCTGTGAGCACTTGGGCAGCTTACATAACCTCTCTGTGCCTCAGTTTCTTCACCTGAAGGGGAGTTTTAATAATTCTCGCTTCTCAGAGCCAGGGTTAGGGCCAGGGGAGTTAGTACTGTCCCTTCTTTGCTGCTAGACTTGGGCCTGGATCATAGTGGATACTGTCTTGGTGGACGCTGGCGATTGTATGGTTGCTCCAGGTGCAGGTGTCAATCGAGGTCAGTGTTCCCTGGCTGCTGTTGAGGGTGTGTGCACAGCTGTCCCTTCTCCAGGACCTGCTGGAGCAGGTGCTGCCATGCCTGGGAAGTTACCATCCTGCCCTGGAGCAACACACACCTGCTGCCTGCTCATCCCAAAGAACAGCTTCTCACCCAGGAGAGACAAGCCCTTCAGAGCAATCTGTGCTCGAGCCCAGAGCCTCGAACCTGGCGGGTGGAGACTGGCATCACCTGAGCTCACACCTTGCTGGGCTCTTTCCTGCCTGTGCTTTTTCTGCTCTGTCTCATGGTGCCTCCTGAAAGCTCACTGTCAATATACCTTGGGCCTGCAGATCTTAGCTCTGGGCTCTGCTTCTACGGAATCCAATCTAAGAGGGCTGTATTAATTTCCTATCACTGTTGTGACAAATTGCTACCAACCTGAAGCAACTTGAAACAGCACAGATTTATGCTCTCACAGTCCTGGGGCCAGAGGGCTGAAACCAGGCTCAGCAGACGCAAAGGAGTCAGTAGGGTGGGTTCCCTCTGGGGCTGGAGGGGAATGTTCCTTGGCTTTTTCAGTTCCAGAGGCCACCCTTGTTCCTAGGCTCTGGGTCTCGGGAGTCCCGGATACACTTGGATGCAGGGAATGTGTGCTGGGGAGGCCTTTCTCAGCCCTGTTGGGGGCACATCATGCCCCATGAGCCCTTCCAAGGAATGGGGGTGGGGCCCTTGGGTGAGTGTGGCCGGGCTTTCCTGGTGAGTGTGCCTGCCCTCAGGGTGTGGAAAGCTGCTGGTTCTTGACAACTCCCTCCACCTTCAAAGTTGGTCCCCTCCACCTCTGCTCCATCTTGCATCTCCTGCGGCTCCTCTGTGTCCCTCTGATGAGGACCCTTATGATTATATTGGGCTACTTCCATAAGCCCAGTAATTTCCCCATCCAAGATCTTTGATTTTGTCACACCTGTAGAGTCCCTTTTGCTGTGGAAGGTGACATTCTCAGGTTCTGTGGTCCTAATCTCAGATTAGGATGTGGATATCTTTGAGGTCATTATGCAATCTCTTACCAAAGCTGTTGTGAAAATCCTCCTTCCCCTAGGCTGGCACAGTCAGATGCCTCTTCCCGAGCGGGGACGGCACCGGAGTCCAGGAGGGGCAGGGGCTGCCAGGCCTGGGGCAAGAGTTCAGGTGGGATGGCTGGGGCTGCATCCACTCTCTTCCTCCTCCACAGCAAATACCAACTCAGACCTGTCCCTCCTCTGCTCCCACCCTCCAGCAGCTCCTACTTCTCTCAGAAAGCCCAGGCCCAGGCTCACGCCTGTTTTGACCACACTGGCCCCTTGTTTCCTGAACATGCTGAGCATACTCTGGCCCAGGGCCTTCGTACCCGCTGCTCCCTCTGCCTGGACAGCCTTCCCCAGACACCCTATACTCCTTTCCAGTCAGCTCGAGTTTACATGGTCCAGGTCCTCCCTCTCTGAGCAAGCCCTCCCACCCCAGTCTTGAACACCCAACTCTGCTTTGTTTTTCTTCTTGACTGTTCATTGCAACTGACGTGCATTTATTTGGTTATTTCTTTCTCTTCTGTCTCATCACAGGAGAATATATGCTACTGATGGCAGAAATTTTATACCTCTAGGGCCTAAAACAGTGCGAGGCTTGGTAAATAAAAAATGCATGCCTGAATGAATGAAGGAAGGAAGGAATGTCACAGACTTCTGGAAAAGCTCCTAAAACGTGAAGTCCAGTATCAGCCGAGTTGGATAAGAGGTTCTGAGCTGGGATTCCTGTTTCAGGATGTTGGCAATCTCCGTCTTTGCCTCCCTCGGGCTCATAGCTTGCTGGGCACTGTGCACGTGGCTGAGGCTCCTTCTGAAATTAATGCAAGTGTGCAGGAAGTGAGGGCTGTGGCTGGCCACCCAGGGCGAGGGAGTGGGTTTTGGAAACCGGCCTCATCAGCACCTCTACTGCACCCCTCCCTCCTTAGGCATCCTGAGCCTGCTAATGATGTTGGGACCCAGAGGAAAAACAGCACTCTGTAAATAAGCTCTCTCAGACTTAAAATTAAATTCCACATTTTCCTGAGCTCATGGGAATTGACACTGCCATTAGTCTGTAATTTGTTTCACAAAATTCTTCTATTTTAAGAAATTAAGCAGGAGGAGCAGGGGGTGGAAAACAAGCAGGAGGGAGAGGGACTGGGGGAAATGAGGACACCCAAAGGCAGACAGACTGGGGGGCGGGGATGCGCTGTGGGGGCGGGGGAGGTGAGAGACAGCCCGAAGCCTGTGTGCTCTGTTCCTTCTCCTCCCATGGTTGCCGCAGCGATTTCTCAGCTGAGAATGCCTTTGCCTGCCAGCCTGTGTGGAGGCCTGGCAAAGCCCAGGCACTTACAGTGGCATTACGGAGAGGACTTTTCTCAGCCAGGTGCGGAGTCCCAGGTCACTCTGGCACTCCCTGGTTGTGCAGAGCAGTCATCCCTGCCCATTCTGGAGACTTGGGCTTTACTCTGAGTGAGATGGCAGCTCCTGTCTGTGGATCCTGTGGGCACCAAGTCCGGGAGGTTGGCACAGCACAGCCCTCTCCACTCAGAGCCTAAACACTAGCAGCGCTCTGGAGCTCAGGAGTTCCAGGTGCACTTGGGTGCCGGGAGTGTGTGCTGGGGAGGCCTTCCCAGCCCTGTGGGGGGCACATGCTGCCCTACAAGCTCTTCCAAGGAAGGGCGGTGGGGGGGCGCTGGGGTGAGTGTGGCCGGGCTTTCCTGGTGAGTGTGCACTCCCTCAGGTGTGGAAGGCTGCTGGTTCTTGAGAGCTCCCATATTCTGCATTGGAAACAGACCCACTAATCCTAGTTAACCTGAGACTCATTTCCATGAATAAGGATGATTGGAGCTGGTGCCTGCTTATGAATTGATAGTACATTCCCGACTGTTGGAGGAGGCAAGAATGAGCCCTAAGTGGTATATCTGGGTGAATGGCTGCCTCAAGGGAGATCAGCCAGTGCAAAGGCCCTAAGGCTTATCTGAGGAGCAGTAAAGAAACCAGAGTGAAGTCCTGGGGAGGGAGCAGGAGGTGTGCAGGCCTTGTAGGCAGCCTAGGGACTTGGGCCTTGCTCTGAGTGACACGGCAGCTCCTGGGTGTAGATCCAGCAAAGCGCTGGTCTGGCCTGCCTTATAGAAGCATCACTCTGGCCACTGTGCTGCAGGAGACACCGTGTGGAGGGTGGAAGCAGGGAAATGTGTTAGGAGGCGGGAGATGAGGCTGGGTGTGGCCTAGCTGGTAGCAGGACAGTGTTGGAGAAGGGGTTGGAGCTGGGTATATGGTATTGGAAGGCAGACCCCCATGTTTGTTGGTGGAGTGGATGAAGAGGGATGGGTATGGGCCACAGAGCTTTGGTGGAGGCAGGAGGAGGCCGTGCACTGGGAGGCGCTGCTCCAGGGCATGGGGGTGGTAGAGGCAATGCACGTCCTGCCTGCCCCAGTCACCAGGAGTGAGTGGGGAGAGAGGAGGGCATGCCTGCTCCTGGGAGACCATGCCGAGCCTCCCTGTTTTCAATTCTCATGTCTAGGTTGACAGATCCACCTGGGAGCTTGACGCCTCGCTTGCTGAGGACTTAGGGGCTCACGGCGCCAAGACTTGCTCTCCTTGTTGCTGTTCTCAGTTCTTCAGTCTGGCCTCTTGCAGTCTCAGACCAAGTCCTGGAGCTTTCAAGGCCACTCCTTTGCTGTGAGCAGGTTGCTCAGGCTACACTCAGGGGCGCTGAGGACGCTGGTTCTCCCGGCACCTCCTCAGCTTGACCTGTCTGCACTCAGGGCTAAAGCTCCTGTGATGTTGGTGCACAGGTCCATTCGAAAGTGAACAAATGCCTGGCCTTTGCCTCCCCTTGACCCTTCTAGTTCTGTTCTGGGAGGGTTCTCCCTTTTCTGTGGCCCCCACTGGGCCCTGTGCAGGTTACTGGCAGGGGAGCTTGGGTGCTAAGATAGGCGGAGCCCCCTTTCACTCTGATGATTGCTCGGAGTGCACCATGGTCCCCTTGATCTTCTTCCACCTTTGGACCATGCCTTTCTTCTAATTTTTTTTTTCATAGCTTCTGTTTTTTATTTCATATATATATATATATATATATATTGCATTTTAGGTTCTGGGGTACATGTGGCAACATGCAGGACTGTTGCATAGGTACATACGTGGCAATGTGGTTTGCTGCCTCCATCCCCCAGTCACCTATATCTGGCATTACTCGCCTGTTATCCCTCCCCAACCTCCTATCCCTCACTGTCCCTCCCCTATTCCACCCCAACAGACCCAAGTGTGTGCTGCTCCCCTCCTTGTGTCCACGTATTCTCATTGTTCAACACCACCTATGAGTGAGAACATGCGACGTTTGTTTTTCTGTTCTTGTGTCAGTTTGCTGAGAATGATGGTTTCCAGATTCAACCACGTCCCTACAAAGGATATGAACTCATCGTTCTTTTATGGCTGCATAGTATTCCATGGTGTATATGCACCACATTTTCCTTGTCCAGTCTATCATCGATGGGCATTTGGGTTGGTTCCAGGTCTTTGCTATTGTAAACAGTGCTGCTATGAACATACGTGTGCATGTGTCTTTATAATAGAATGATTTATAATCCTTTGGATATATACCCAGTAATGGAATTGCTGGGTCAAACGGAATTTCTATTTCTAGGTCCTTGAGGAATCACCACACTGTCTTCCACAATGGTTGAACTAATTTACACTCCTACCAACAGTGTAAAAGTGTTCCTATTTTTCCACGTCTCTCCAGCATCTGTTGTGTCCAGATTTTTTAATGATTGCCATTCTAACTGGCATGAGATGGTATCTCAATGTGGTTTGATTTGCATTTCTCTAATGACCAGTGATGAGTGTTTTTTCATATATTTGTTGGCCTCATAAATGCCTTCCTTTGAAAAGTGTCTGTTTGATGTCCTTTGCCCACTTTTGAATGGGTTTGTTTGTTTTTTTCTTGTAAATTTGTTTTAGTTCTTTGTAGATTCTGGATATTAGCCCTTTGTCAGATGGGTAGATTGCAAAAATTTTTTCCTATTCTATTGATTGCCAGTTCACTCTAATAATTGTTTCTTTTGCTGTACAGAAGCTCTGGCATTTAATTAGATCCCGTTTGTCTATTTTGGCTTTTGTTACGAATGCTTTTGGTGTTTTAGTCATGAAGTCCTTGCCTATGCCTATGTCCTGAATAGTTTTGCCTAGGTTTTCTTCTAGGGTTTTTATGGTGTTAGGCCTTATGTTTAAATCTTTAATCCATCTGGAGTTAATTTTAGTTTAAGGTGTCAGGAAGGGGTCCAGTTTCTGCTTTCTGCACATGGCTAACAAGTTTTCCCAACACCATTTATTAAACAGGGAATCCTTTCCCCATTGCTTGTTTTTGTCAGATTTGCCAAAGATCACCTGGTCGTAGATGTATGGCATTGCCTCTGAGGCCTCTGTTCTGTTCCATTGGTTTATATCTCTATTTTGGTACCAGTACCATGCTGTTTTGATTACAGTAGCCTTGTAGTATAGTTTGAAGTCAGGTAGTGTGATGCTTTCAGCTTTGTGTTTTTTACTTAGAATTGTCTTGGCTATGCAGGCTCTCTTTTGCTTGCATATGGAGTTTAAGGTGGTTTTCTCCAGTTCTGTGAAGAGGGTCATAGGTAGCTTCATGGGGATAGTGTTGAATCTATAAATTACTTTGGGCAGTATGGCCATTTTCAAAATATTGATTCTTTCTAACCATGAGCATGGAATATTTTTCCATCTGTTTGTGTCCTCTCTTATTTCCTTGAGCAGTTGTTTATAGTTATCCTTGAAGAGGTCCTTTACATCCTTTGTTAGTTGTATTCCTAGGTATTTTATTCTCTTTGTAGCAATTGTGAATGGCAGTTCATTCTTGATTTGGCTCTCTTTAAGTCTGTTATTGGTGTATAGGAATGCTTGTGATTCTGCACGTTGATTTTGTATCCTGAGAGTTTTCTTAAGTTGCTTATCAGTTTCAGGAGATTTTGGGCTGAGATGATGGGGTCTTCTAAATATACAATCATGTCATCTGCAAATAGAGACAATATGACTTCCTCCTTTCCTAATTGGATACCCTTTATTTCTTTTTCTTGCCTGATTGCTCTAGCTAGAACTTCCAATACTATATTGAATAGGAGTGGTGAGAGAGGGCATCCTTGTCTAGTGCCAGATTTCAAAGGGAATGCTTCCAGTTTTTGCCCATTCAGCATGATATTGGCTGTGAGTCTGTCATAAATAGCTTTTATTATTTTGAGATATGTTCTGTTGATACCTAGTTTATTGAGAGTTTTTGGCACAAAGGGCTGTTGAATTTTGTCAAAGGCCTTCTCTGCATCAATTGAGATAATCATGTGGTTTTTGTCTTTGGTTCTATTTATGTGGTGGATTATGTTTACAGACTTGTGTATGTTGACCTTGCATCCCCGGGATGAAGCCTACTTGATCGTGATGGATGAGCTTTTTGATGTGCTATTGCAATCGGCTTGCCAGTATTTTATTGAGGATTTTGCATCTATGTTCATCTTGGATATTGGCCTGAAGTTTTCTTTTTTGGTTGAGTCCCTGCTGGGTTTTGGTATCAGGATGATGTTGGTCTCATGAAATGATTTGGGAAGGATTCCCTCTTTTTGGATTGTTTGGAATAGTTTCAGAAGGAGTGGTACCAGCCCCTCTTTGTATGTCTGGTAGAATTCTGCTGTGAACCCGTTTGGACCTGGGCTTTTTTGTTTGGTAGGCTAATAGTTGCTGCCTCAACTTCAGCCCTTGTTATTAGTCTATTCAGGGTTTTAACTTCTTCCTGGTTTAGGCTTGGTGATCTGTAATGCTGGACTGCCTCGGTAGTGGTGGACTCCCTCAGTAATGGTGGACGCCCTTCCCCTAACAGAGCTGGACCATCCTGGATCCAGCTGCCCTTGCTGTGAAACTCTCAATCCAGAGTGTTTCAGATTGCTGGTCTTTGGGAGAGTGCAAGTGTCCAGGAATGTATCCATTTCTTCCAGGTTTACTGGTTTGTGTGCATAGAGTTGTCTGTAGTAATCTCTGATGGTAGTTTATATTTCTGTGGAATTGGTGGTGATATCATATCCCCTTTATTGTTTTTTATTGCATCTATTTGATTCTTCTCTCTTTTCTTTTTTATTAATCTGGCTAGTAGCCTGTCTATTTTGTTGATGTTTTAAAAAAACCAGCTCCTGGATTTATTGATTTTTTGAAGGTTTTTTTGTGTCTCTATCTCCTTCAGTTCTGCTCTGATCTTAGTTATTTCTTGTCTTCTGTTAGCTTTTGAGTTTTTTTGATCTTGCTCTTCTAGCTCCTTCAATTTTGATGATAGGGTGTCAATTTTAGATCTTTCCTTGTTTCTCATGTAGGCATTTATTGGTATAAATTTTCCTCTAGACACTGCTTTATATGTGTCCCAGAGATTCTGGTACATTGTGTCTTCATTCTCATTGGTTTTGAAGAACATCTTTATTTCTGCCGTCATTTTGTTGTTTATCCAGTCAACATTCAAGAGTCAGCTGTTCAGTTTCCATGAAGTTGTGCGGCACTCTGCTTGCATATCTGTCTGCATGCCCCAGG
>CAUYQU010068844.1:0-24212 GCA_963574635.1 Cheracebus regulus
TGGGCAATAAAACAAGAATCCCATTCTCTCTCCCTCTTTCTCTTCCTCTTTCTTTCTTTCATTCTTTTTTTCTTTTTCTTTTGCTGTGTCTTTCTTTCTCCTTTTCTCTCTTTTTCTAAAATCTCTTCCTCTTCCTTTCTCTCATTCTTTTTATTCTAAAAAAGAAAAAAATAAAAAATAAAAAATTTAAAAACAAAAAGAATAATGACTTAGTTTTAAAATTCTATGGTAGGTTTACGAGTAACTTTTATTATGCTTTATAATTTTTACATATATTATGTAATGGACATGACTAGTTCTTTGCTCATTGAGATCACATTCATTATTTCACTTTGCTTCTTCTCAGGCTTTTGTATCCTGTTAACAAAAAGAGCTGTTAACTATGACTGCCTTTGATAATTGCCATTATACTAATACAATCACTTTAGTTACATGCACAAAACCAGAGATACCTGAGAGTTCATTTCTCCCTGGAGTGGCCTTTAACTAGTAGAGAAAAATCAGTGAAAAGGTAAACTGGTTCTACAGGACATCTCTATCTCCTTTCCTAATTCACCTTCCTATTCCTGATCTCCAATACTGGAATAGATTAGGATCCAGTCTTTGTTTGGTCTTCCTCCCTTTGTTATCTATATTCAGTCTTTCAATGAATAAATGGACTCTGGTGGTTATATGATCATCATTCTCAAAATTATATATTTCATTTAAAACTCTACATCAACTTCAGACTTGTGCTTCTATCTGTCTGCATGATTAATACCTCCTTTTGGATGTTTAATAGACCCCTTCAAATCCAATGCATCTCACCATGAGAACCTAATTATCCTCCTAAATTTACTTTTTCACAATGTTCCTATTTTAGTATATTGCTCCAAGCTCCTAAGGCCAAACAAACAGAAAATATTGGCAACTTCCCCTGTGCCAGAAAGGGTTAGCTCATTACAGCAACGTTGTTTAAACCCTGTACATTGCAAAGAAAGGCTTGTCTTCAGGACTAGTCCTTGCTCTTGGGATATGTCCTCTTAGCCCTTGGGATAGTCTATCTGCTAAGATTGTTTTGGGATGCTTGAGAATTCTGATCGTACTGTACCAGCATGACCAAATAAGTTTGTCTTAACAATGTGATTTATGGTGAATACCTATTTTTGCTCTGAAGAGCTAAAGTCAGGCATGCAGGTGCTGTGCACCTATGTGAGTGGCCCCCAATTAAAAACCCTGGCAGTGAAGCTCAAGTGAGTTTCCCTGGTTGGCCCCACATCACATGTGTTGTCACACTTTGTTGCTGAGAGAATTAAATATGTTCCTGTGTGACAGCCATAGGATAAAACACTTGGGAGCTTGGCCTGGTTTCTCCTGGACTTTGCTACATGTACCTTTTCCTTGAAGATTTTGCCACAGCTCCTTTGGCTACAATAAACTGTGACCACAACTGATTCTGAGTCCTGTGAATTCTTCTAGTCAACTATTTGAGTCTGAGGGTGGTCTTGGCGACCCCAAAGGACATCTCCATTTGAAATATATTCAAAGGTTGAACCACTTCTCCCCAACTACTTTGCCACTAAATATGTCCATGTCACTATCATTTCTCATCTAGATTACTAAAATAGCTTCCTGGTAGGGGCCTCAGCTTGTACCATTAATCCTATTTTATTCTCAACATAATAGTTACTGTGATTCTTGTAAAACATAAGCCAGAGACTTATACTTCCCGTTATAGGAATTAACCTGTATCAGACTAAGCTTTCCATCAGGAGAAACTAAAATTTGGATAAAATATTATTATTTTAAAATAAGTGTAAGATATTACATAATTAAAAGGCAGTGAGAATTGAAGGGCCATGATCTTAAAGATAAATGAAGTAAACAAATGACCTTGGTATTTGGGATGACTTTCCTTCTCAAGGCATTTGCTGATTAAGATGCAACATAGAAGAGACTGAAAAGTTGAATAGATAAGCTGAGTTTTGGAGAAGTGAACAACAGAGAGATAAAGTGAGCAGAATAGAAAGCAGAAGCTAACAAGCTACAAAGCTGAGCTTTGTAAAAGATTCTAAGCTAGATCTTGAGTTTTGTGAACCAAAAAAAAAAAAAAAAAAATGGAGTTCCAAACATATCAAGGATATCAGACAAAGAAAAAGCAAAGACTAAAATGGTATATGTAAACTAAAATATATCTGCATTACATTAAAATGTAAGCAGTACTCTAAATACTAATTGAAAGGATACACTTTAAATAATTAAAATAAAAATATTGTCAATCTCTATAAAAAGAAACTATAAGTTGCTTACAAGACACAAACACTTAAAAGTACTACAGAAAAATTGATATTAAAAGGATAAAAATAAAACATGGAATAGTGACTGAGGAAAAGTTGATATTACTGTACCAATATCAGACAAAGTAGACATTTAAACAAAATGCATTGCTAGAGATAAGAGGCTATTTCATAACGACAAAAGTCACTCGAGTACAATGGCATAATTCTAAATTTATGTACATAGCTTTAAAAAATTTCTGTGTATAGCTTAAAATACATAAACATTGTTATGGACTAAGCTGTGTTCTTCCAAAATTAATATATGGAATCCCTAACCTCCAATATGACTGTATATAGAGATGGTGTCTTTAAGGAGGTGATTAAATAAAATGAAGCCATTAGGGTGGACCTAATCTAATAGAACTGGTGTCCTTACAAGCACAGGGAAAGACATCAGGGATATAGACACACCGAAAAGTTCATATGAGGACACAGGAGCCTGAAAGTGATGAAAAAGTGCCTCAGGAGAAACTAAGCCTGCGGACAACTTGATCTGCTACTTAGAGCCTCCTAAACTTTGGGAAAACAAATTTCTGTTGTCCAAGTCATCCAGTCAGTGGCATTTTGACATAGCAGCCTTAGTAAAGTAATAAAAATATATAAAATGTTTTAAATGACAGCACTAAATCAAATAGAGACAATTGGAGCTGCTTCTCCTATTCTATTAAACTGAAAGTTCTATCTGGTTAAACAGAGCAAAAATTATAAATCAAAGGCAAAAACTAATATAAAGGAAAAAAATATTCAAACATAGTTTTTCATTGTTTGTACATTATATTATACAGTACACAGAGAAAATTCGAAAGATTTTTTAGATACAACTTTAATATGTGAGTTCAGCAATAATTTAACAAAAAGTTTTATTTCTATGTAGTAGCAATAAAGAGAAGATAATTTTAAAATGGTGCCATTAGAATGGCATCAAAATATCAAATGTCTATATGTAGACACCAAATATCTATAAATAAATCTAATAAAAAATAATGTAAAATCTTCTTATAAAAACTACCAAGCTGTTAAGAATAACTTTGACATTTCTAAATACATTGAAGGATTTATCATGGATTGAATGACTTAATATTATAAAACCCTCAATTCTCAGGTTGATCTATTTAGTAAACATAATCCCAACCAAACTCAAAGACTAATAATGGCCAAGACAGTCTTGAAAAAGATAAAACATGGAAGATAAGCTTTTTTGTACAATAGTAAAATAACTTATTATAAAGGTACATAAAAATAAACACAAATAATTAGACCAATAAAACAGATAGTCCATAAAGAGACTCATGTATATAGAGTATTAGTGTGTTTTCATGCTGCTGTTAAAGACATACTTGAGATTGGGAAGAAAAAGAGGTTTAATGGACTTACAGTTCCACATGACTGGGGAGGCCTCACAATTATGGCAGAAGGCCAACAGGAGAAAGTCACATCTTACATGGATGGCAGCAAGCAAAGAGAGAGCTTGTGCAGGGAAACTCCTGTTTTTAAAACCTTCAGATCTTGTGAGACTTATTCACTATGATGAGAATAGGATAGGAAAGACCCACCCCCATGATTCGATTATCTGCCACCAGGTCCCTTCCACAACACATGGGAATTATGGGAGCTACAAGATGAGATTCGAGTGAAGACATAGAGCCAAACAATATCATATAGATACAGCTGTGAAAAAATGAAGGCCTATTCAACATTTGTTCATCAGATATCCACATGGAAAAATGAATCTTGGCCCATACCTCATGCTATACACAAAAATCAATCCCAAGTGGATTGCCATTTAAATGTGAGAGATAGAACAATGGATCTTTACAGGGTACTATAGAAAAAAATTATCATGATCTTAGGTTATGCAAAGTTGTCTCAAATAAAATAATAATTGGAAAGAAATTTTTTAAAGTTTAAGTTAAAAAATTAACTTATTATGTCATAAAGACACATGCATGTGTATGTTCATAGCAGAGCTATTCACAATAGCAAAGCCATAATATCAACCAAAATGATCGTCATAGGTAGACTAGATAAAGGAAATGTGGCATATATTATATCATGGAAGACTACACAGCCATGAAAAAGAATGAGATCATGTTTTTGAAGCAACGTGGATATACAACTGGAGGCTATTATCCTCAGTGAACTAACATAGGAACAGAAGAGCAAATACTTCATGTTCTCACTTCTTACATAATGGGAGCTAAACTTTGAGTACACATGGACACAAAGAAGGCAGCACCACCAGCGCCTACTTAAGGGTGGAGGTTGAGAGGAGAGTTAGGATTTAAAATCTACCCATTGAGTACTAGTTTATCATCTGGGTAATAAAATAATCTATACACTAAACCTCCATGACACTCAACTTACCTATATAACAAACCTGCGCTTATGCCACTGAACCTAAAATAAACGTTTTTTTCAAAAAGAGGATGGTGTCTCTAATTTTTTTCTAACTTTTCATTATAATACAACTGACAAAGAGAGATCTGACCTGTCTGGTTCACTATTGTGTTCCCAGTAATCATAATTGTACCTGGTGTACAGTAAGAAAGCTCAATGAGTGTCTATGGAATGAATGAATACATGAGAGAGATACGTCCATTTTCCTGGCTTTTCATTAGTAACTCTGTGTTATTTTATCCATGGCATAAATACTTATGCTCGTCCAAATATTAAAAGGATGGCAGTTTCTGCCTCAGAATCCTATTTCTAAAAGTGTTTTTTCTGGGGCATTTGTTTCACAAAATCTCACCAAAAGCAAGTCCCATGATCATATATGGAAACCCTGCTTGCCATGCCTCCCACTTGGAAAATCTCATGGTACATTAGCATATTAAAATATAAAAGTTTCTTAGGATACCTGCAATTTAAAAATACCCCCATTATTACTTTTTAAGTAATTCCTGAATTGCTTTGACCCTGGAATCATTTTCACTTAGAGCTTATTAACATTCTGAGAAAGACAGTACTCCATCATAAGGGCTTGGGGAATGAAAACAATGATAAATAAACAAGTCTTGCTGTCTAGAGTTCTGCTGAGGGCAATCCAGAGTGAAGGTCCAAAGTTCAGGTAAGAAGGCGCATGTCATTGTCCCTTTCCTTTGGCAAAGTCTTACCTAAGAACCACACGGAATTACAAAAAAAGGGGGGTTAATACAGCACACACTGAAATAAAGAAACACAATGAAACATAGTGGCAAGGTTTCCACAGAATCAATACTAAAAATCTTGTTGCTTTCAGTGACCATAAAAAAAGTGTAAATCAAAAATGAAAGCATCAGAATTCACTGAGGCAACAGCAAGTTCTTAGTATCATCTCCTAACGCACAGAGAAGGCAGGATGTTTTTTTATAGCTGTAATAAAACATAAAGGTAAGAACAGAAAAGTGTGGGAAAATCACTAGTGATTGTCCCCATCTCGGAGGTATTTGTTGTGTAGCTGGAAGAGCATTTGGTGGTCTAATAGAATACTTCTGTATTTCTTCTTTTCTCATAACGTGACTTTGAAATTGGTCCCACATTTCACCAGTGTTCTCCATATATTTCCAAACCCAATACTGCCTTTTCTGGATGTGACTCCTGTTACAGTCAAGATCCGTGCCTTCCTATAATAGCAAGTTTCTCTACCAGAAAAAAATATTCTTTTTCACTCAGCATTACATAAACAAGTCATATCTAATTCTCTGAAGTGAAAATGCCATAAAAGATACATACATATACATTCTTTCAGCTAAATTGGTGCCATAAAGCTGTATTACAAATACGAATAATGTTTTTCTGCAGTGATGTTTAGGGCTATACAAATACAGTTTAGAGATCTATTGGTTTCTTCTACCTTTGCAGGATAAGAAGTTAAAAGAAATCATTACTATTATTATTGAAGATAAAACTGTTGAGTTATAATATTTTTAATATGATGAACCTAGGTCAAATATTGAAGCTGGCATTTGTTTTATTGCTTTTGACATCTCTTGTTTAAAGGCTCTCAGAAATGAAAAATTCCAGTGAAAGCCATACTGAACTTTATTGATATAATCTCTAAAAGTAAAATCTCAATAAAAATTTGTGTCACCTTTAATGAGAAGATAGGAAATGAAATCATTCTTGGAGACATTTTTAAGTGGCCAATCAGCTGTAATTTAACTATTGCCTGGATATTTTATGCTCTTGCAGATTTCAGGATGCATTTTCTTTTAGAAATGTTTTGTTGATGCCCTTTTATTCTACAGAGGACTTGATGACAGTTATTACACCATGCCACATTATACTGCTTGTACTGAAATAATTCAATAATATAGTGTTAAATACTATCCAGGATCTATAAAGATTTTTATTCTCCTATCTCTCTATAGTTCAATAATTTTCAAAGACCTCTGTATGTTGGACTACACATGTAATCAGAAATATTGACACATTATTAAAATGTCTATAGAGAGCTATTTCCTTCATTTTGTTGAATGTTAAATGTTTATTATGCTGAATTGCATCAAGAGCTAAGTTTGGAAGCATAAACAATTAACTTTTGCTTTGAGTTTTCTCATAATTAGTGTTACTGTATGTGTGAACAAAAAACTGAAGTTTTTATCAGTAAATGAGTTATTTATGTTCAAATCCAAGGATGCTCTAAAACAACTTCTCACAAATAATTTATACCTATGATGATAATCAATATCAATAGTGTCTGTCCACTACATTTTAAAAACCCAGATTCCTGCACATTTTACCTTCAATTAAACTTATTATACATCTGTCTATCAAACAGGTAATGTCTTATTGGCAAATTACTGGCCACCATTGTCCAGTGAGGAGAACTTCTCTTATGGGCTTAACCAATGATACTGGTGTTTCCTGGGGACTTTTGTTCTCTCCTCTCTATGTATGTTGTTTCTGAACAATCTTATCCACTATCTTGACAAATACATTACTGACCACAGGTTCTTGAGCCCTTATGCAACAGAAATTAACACAAGGCTGAGAAAGTTTCCCAGACAAGACTTTGTTGGGGCTTCTGCTAGAGCACAATGGAGACAACATGGCAGCAGGAATTCTGTGGCTGGCTCTCCAGGGCAGGTCTTCGTGGTATTTAAAGAAGGGTGACATGAAAAAATATGAAGTATATAAGCATCATTGCATATGCATGGTGGATCGCAGAGTGCACAGGTGCAGTGAGAAATCATGTTAGTACATACATGGCATTATCAAAAAATGGTGCATAAGCCCGTCTTAGGGTGGGAATTTAGTATGATAATGAAACAAGGGGTCAGGATGCATCATTCTCCTGCTCTTGTGCATATGTGGATGATAGGGTTAACTCTCTTGTGCAAGATGTATGGTCGATTGCTGCTTATGTTAGTTTCATAACATACATAGTTTGCAAAGTCTCATAGTCAGCAGGTACAGTGCCAGTGAATGGGGTTGGTGCAAGGTCTGGTGTTTAGTGGTTATGTATGGAAAAATACCTTACTGGGGTGGGACTGAAATATGTTATGGGAGTGGGGCTGAGTCTAATCCCTACTCTGTCTCAAAATCATAAAGATGGCAACATTTTCTAACTAGACCTTTGTCATGAAATTCAAACACCACTTGCCTAAATGCACTGGATAACTCACCTTGGGTGTCCTATAAACCCATCAAATTCAGTTTGTTGCAAACAGAACTATGAAGGCAATCAGTGCTTAGCCTAAATGCCAGAGTTTATTCATTTGTCAGACACTTGAGGAGCTAGGGAGAGTCGCCTTGCCCTGTCTTCCAAGATGAAGGTGGATCCTTCTTGTGCCCACAGTTGGATCACTGGAGGCATCATATTGGAAATGTTTGCCCCTAGAGTGAGCTTACCAAATTTAGCATATAAAATGCAGGACTTCCAGTTAATTACGGATTTTAGAAAACAGCTATCATTTATCTATTTACCAAATTTATATTTAGTATGTATCATGCAATATTTGGAACATATTTATTAAAAATTAAATGGGTATCATTTTTTTCTGGCAACCCTAACGCCAGAGCCAACTTACACATATGCTTTCCAGTTGGCCTATAGGTAAATCAAAAATTAAGACATTTGTTTGGGTTATAGAGTATTATCTACATTTCAAATCATGTTACTGTACTTTGTATAACTATATCTTGCCTAAGCTTTACTGACCAGTTCTTAATTGTTTAGATAATGACTACAAAATATTTTCCATCTTAAGATTTTGATTATTTGGGGAGTCCCTTTATTTTTCTTTCCTAAGGGTATTTCTCTTTCTGCTTCATCTGGAAACTGAGAAGAGAAGCATCTCCAGCATGTTTAAAAATCCATTTAACTCCAACCCATTAGATATAGTTATTTCACAAATAGAAACCAAAACATGTTGAAAGAAAAGTCTCAATCCTGACACTCAATTCTCCATCCCTGTAGTTCAGCCTACTCCAGGATGTCATTCCAGAACATCAATTTCAATTATATGACATTCCAGAATGTCACATAATAGAAACTGAATAGTAAGCAACCTTTTCAGATGGGATTATTACACTTAACAATATGCACGTAAGGTTCTTTGATGTTTTTCATGGCTTAACAGCCCATTTTCTATTGATGCCAAATAATATACCATTGCATCAATATGCCACCTTTTGTTTCTCCATTCATGTATTCAAGGATATTTTGTTTGCTTCCAGGTTTGATATTATGAATAAAGCTGCTGGAAACACTCATGTGCAAGTTTTTGTTTGCACACAAGTTTTCAGTTTAATTGGGTACACATAGGTGCATGATTGCAGAATATTAAAGAAACAGTCAACCAATCATCCAAAAGGGTTGTACCATTGTTCATTACCACAAGCAGTGAAAGAGTTTCTGCTTCTCCACATCATTGTCAGCATATGATATTGTCAATTTATTTTTGGACAACAGTTATGTAAGAGTACTTTATTATTGTTTTAACATGCAGTTCCCTAAAGATAAATGATATTGAGCATCTTATTACAGGGTTTTTGCCATCTGTTTTATCTTCTTTGGTAAGGTGCCTATTCAGTTCTTTTTTAATTGGGTCCAATTTCAAAAGCCCTTCTTTTAACTGGGTTGGTTTCTTATTGTTGAATTTTAAGATGTCTTTGTTAAATATGGACACAGGTCCTTCTTCATGTATGTCCTTTGCTAATATTTTGTCCAATCTGTGGCTTGTATGTTCATTTTCTTAACAGTATCTTTTATTAGATTTTAATAAAGTGCTATTTACCAAGCTTATCTTTCATTGACTAAACTTTTGGTGTTGTGTCTTAAACACATCACCAAAATCAATGTTGTCTAGATTTTCTTTTAAATTGTCCTCTCAAAATTGCATAGTTTTACAATTCACATTTGGGTTTATGTTCCATTTTAGTTAATTTTTATGAATGTATAAGTTGTGTGTTTAGATTCATTTATTTACATGAATGTCTAATTGTTCCTGCACAAATTTTTGAAAGGGTATGATTCTCCATTGGATAGCCTTTGCTTCTTTGTCAGAGACCAGTTGAATACATTTTTGTGGGTTTATTTCTGGGCTGTTCATTCTGTTCAACTGATCTCTGTGTCTACTCTTTCATCAATATTAGGCTGTCTTGATTTTACTATGTCTTGATTACACAGCTTTATAGTATGTCTTGAAGCTGAATAGCATCATTTTTCTAACTCTGCTGTTCTTCTTAAGTACTTTGTTGGCTATTATGGGTATTTTGTCTTGGCATATAAACTTCATAATTAATTTATAAATATCTACAAATTAGCCTACTAAAATTTTGTTTTGGATTACACCGAATCTATAGATTAAGGTAGAAAAAAATGGAATCAAAACAGTATGAAATTGTCCTATTGGAATACAAGATATCTCTTGAAATACTTATTTATGTCTTCTTTGATTTCTTTAATAAGAGTTTAATGGTTTTCTGAATATAGATCCTCTACATATGATAAGATTTATACCTCAGTATTTTTGGTGCAAATGCAAATAGTATTTTGTTTTAAATTTCATATTCTAATTCTTCATTGCTGGTTGGATTCTGAATTCCCATAACCACATTCAAGATTGATTAATTTTTAGAAGGACTCATGGGACACAGAAAAGCCACTATCATGACGGTCATCAGTTATTACAGCAAAAAAAAAAAAAAAAAAAAAAAAAAGATTAGAATTAGCAAAGGAACAAGGCATACCAGACACAATTTATGAGAAACTAGGCACAAGATTCCAGGAGGGTTCTCCTAATGGCATCTCACAGGTACACTTAATTTTCCCCGTAACAATATGTGATATGTTCAAAGTGTTGCCAACCAAAGAAGGCTACCTAAAGCTTGGTGTCCAGTGTTTCACTGGGGATGAGTCATGCAGGCATGCAGTACCTGTGTCAGGAACCTCAACTTCAGCTCCCTTGAGCAAAAATCATGCTTCACAATAAATCACATCTCTTAGCATAAATTATCTGATCAGTTAGCATAAATTATCTGGTCAGGCCTTGAACCACATGGGTTCAAGGCCTCAACCATGCAAAAATTGGCATTCACAATTTTAGCATATATTATCTGATCAAACAGGCATACCATGGCCCCAGATCTCAGACGCAGAAAAACACTCTTATCAAGCAGACTATTTCAAGGGCTCAGAGCTTATCTTTCAGAATACAGCCAATTGACACTCATAAAGACAGTCCTTTAATCAGAAAATGCCTGATTCGAGAAACCCAGGCCTTCTAAGTTAACTCTTTTCTGTACATTGGTACATAGGAAAGCAATTGGATTTTGTATATTACCATCGTATCCCACCACTTTGCAATAATTGTTCCTTAGGTCCAGGATTAATTTTGTTGATCCTTTTGGATTTTCTACATAGATATCTGTGAACAACAACAACAAAAATTATTTATTTCTTCAAAATCTGTATAATTTTATTTACTCATTTTATTGCACTATCTAGGATTTTCAGTTATATATTAAATAGGAGTAGGGAGAGGAGATATCCTTGCTTTGTTCTGAATCTTGTGGGAAACCATCTAGTTTATCACTATTAAGGTTGATTTTAGCTGCAGGTTTTTTGTAGTGGTTCTTTATCAAGTTGAGGAAATTACTAATTGTAGCTTACTGAGAGTTTTAACATGAATGGATGCTGGATTTTGTGAAATACTTTTTCTATATCTATTGAGAGGATCATGTGATTTTTTAAATAATTTCAACTTCCATTTTAAACACAGAGGGTACAGGTGCAGTCCTGTTATATGGTTATATTGCACAATACTGAGATTTGGGGTAGAGATCCCATTACCCAGGTAGTGAGCATAGTACCCAATAAATAGTTTTCAACCCAGACTCCTCTCTCTCCCTTCCTCCTTCTCCAGTGTCTATTGTTCTCATCTTTAAGTCCATATGTAGCCAAAGCTCAGCTTCTATCTATAAGACAGGACATGCAGTATTTGATTTTCCTGTGTTAAATCATTTAGGATTATGATTTCCTGTGTTAAATCATTTAGGATTATGGTCTACAGCTGCATCCATGTTGCTGCAAAGAATATAATTTTGTTCTTTTCTCACAGCTGTGTTGTATTCCATGGTGTATATATACCACATTTTCTTTTTTCAGTTCACTGTTGATGACACCTAAGTTGATCCCATGTCTTTGCTCTTATGAATACTGCTGCAATCAATATACGAGTGCAAGTGTCTTATATGCAGAATGATTTATTTACTTTTGGATATATGTCCAGTAATAAGACTGCTGGGTTGATAGGTAGGTCTGTTTTAGGTCCTTTGAGGAATCTTTAAACTGCTATCCACAGTGGTCAAACGAATTTATATTTCCACTGCGTGTGTAAGTGTTGCCTTTTCTCCACAGCCTTTCCAGCATCTGCTTTTTAATAATAGCCATTCTGACTAGTGTGAGATGGTATTTCACTTTGGCTTTGATTTGCATTTATCTGGTGATTAGCGATGATGAGCATTTCTTCATGTGTTTGTTGGCTGTATGTATGTCTTCTTTTGAGAAGTGTCTGTTCATATCCTTTGTCCATTTTTTAATGGGGTCATTTGTTTTTTTGATTGTTGATTTTCTTAAGTTTCTTATAAATTCTGGATATTAGACCTTCATCAGATGCATTGTTTACAAATAGTTTCCTCCATTCTGTAGGTTGTCTTTTACTCTATTGATACTTTTGTTGTGCCGAATCTCTTTAGTTTAATTCAGTCTCATTGATCAATTTTTGTTTTTGTTGCAATTGCTTATGGGGGCCAAAACTCATTTGCCAAGGCAGATGTCAAGACATGTACTCCCTAGGTTTTCTTCTAGAATTTTTATAGCTTGAGATCTTACATTTAAATCTTTAATCTATCTTTAGTTAATTTTTGTTTATGGTGAAAGTTAGGGGTTCAGTTTCATTCTTCTGGGTGTGGCTAGTCAGTTATCCAAGCACCATTTATTGAATAGGGAGTCCTTTCCCCCTTGCTTGTTTTTGTCAGTTTTGTGGAAGATCAGGTGGTTATAGGTCTGCAGTTTTATTTCTGGTTTGTTCCATTGATCCATGTGTCTGTTTCTGTGCCAGTAACATGCTGCTTTGTTATTGTAGCCTTATAGTATAGCTTGAAGAGGGGTAGTGAGATGCCTCTGGCTTTTTTCTTTTAACTTGGTATTGCTTTGGCTATCTGGGCACATTTTGGGGTCCATATGAATTTTAGAATAGTATTAATTCTGTGAAAAATGACATTGGTAGTTTTATAGAAATAGTCTTGAATCTAGAAATCTCTTTGGGCAGAATGGCCATTTTAACGACAATGATTCTTCCAACTCATGAGCATGGAATGTTTTTCCATTTATTTGTGTTATCTCTAATTTCCTTCTGTGATATTTTGTAGTTCTACTTATAGAAATCCTTCACCTCCTTGCTTAGTTATATTCCTAAACATTTTGTTTTTTGGTGATCATGAATGGGATTATGTTCTTGATTTTACTTAGCTCGAGTGTTATCAGTGTATAGAAATTCTGCTGATTTTTGTACATTGATTTGGTAACCTGGAACTTTCCTGAAATAGTTTATTATCATTTCTAGTAGCCTTTTGGTGGAGTCTTTACGGTTCTCTGTGTGTAGAATTATATTACCAACAAAGAGATAATTTGATTTCTTCCTTTTCTATCTGGATGCATTTTCTTTCTTTCTCTTGCATCATTTTTTCTGGCTAAGACTTCCAATACTATATTTAACAGAAGTAATGAGAGTAGGCATCCTTGCTTTGTTACAGTTCACAAGAAGAATAATTCCAGCTTTTGCTTAATCAGTGTAATATTGGCTATGGCTTTGTCTTAGATAGCTATTATTATTTTAAAGTATATTCCTTTGATGCTTAGTCTGTTGAAGGTTTTTATTACTAATGGATGTTGGGGGTTTTTTTTTCCCAAAAACTTTTTCTGCATCTATTGAGGTGATCATATGGGTTTTGAGTTTAATTGTTTATGTCATGAATTACATTTATTGATTTGTGTAGGTAGAACCAGCCTTGCATCCCAGGAATAAAGCCTACTTAATTGTAATATGTTACCTTTTTGATATGCTCCTAGAATCAATTTGCTAGTATTTTACTGAGGGTTTTTGTATCTATGTTCATCAGGGATATTGGCCTGAAGTTTTCTTTTTTATGTCTTTGCCAGATTTTGGTATGAGGCTAATACTGGCTTTGTAGAATTAGTTATGGAGAAGACCCTTCTCCTCGATTTCCTGGAATAATTTCAGTAGGATTGGTATCAGTTCTTCTTTGTATGTCTGATGTAATTCAGCTGTGAATCCATCTGGTCCAGGGCTTTTTTTATTGTTGTTGTTGTTGTTGTTTGGTAGGATATTTATTAGTGATTCAATTTCAAAACCTGTTATTGGTCTGTTCAAGTTTTCACTTTTTTACTGGTTCAGTCTTGGGAGGTTGTGTGCTTTCAATAATTTATCAATTTCACCTAGATTTTCTAATTTTATACATAGAGTTGTTCATAATCACCTCTGGGTAATGTCTGTATTTTTGTAGAATCAATTGTAATGTCATCTTTGTTACTTCTGATTGTACTTATTTGGATTTTCTCATTTTTTTCTTTGTTTAGCTAGCAGTCTATCAATCTTATTCATTTTTTGAATAATCTCTCTCTCCATTGATCTTTTATATGGATTTTTTTTACATCTCAATTACATTCAGTTCTCTAATTTTAGTTATTTCTTTTCTTCTGCTAAATTTTCTTCTCTTTAAGTTCCTCCAGGTGTAAAGTGAGATTATTTAAGATCTTTTGAATTTTTTTAATGAAGGCATTTGGTCCTAAAAACTTTCCTCTCTACACTGCTTTGGCTTCACTCAAATATTGTGATAAGTTGTTTCTCTGTTTTTATTAATATAATTTTTTTGGTATCTGCCATATTTTATTGTTCACCTAGGAGTTACTAAGGAGCCATTTATTTAATTTCCATGTATTTTTGCGATACCTTCTTGATGTTGATTTATATTTTTAATACACTGTGGTCTGAAAGTGTACTTGGAATTTTAATTTTTTTGAATCCATTAAGATTTGTTGTATGAGTGAGCATGTGGTCAATCTTAGAATATGTTTCATGTGTAGGGGAGAAGAATATATATTCTGTGGTTATTGGGCAGAGTATTGTGTCTATTAAGTCCAATTGGTTGAGTTTCAAGTTTAAGCCCAGAATTTTTGTTTTTTGTCTTGATGTTCTATTTAACAGTGTTAAAGTCTCACATTATCATTGTGTGGCTGTTTAAGTCTTTTGTAGGTCAAGAACGACTTGCTTTATTAATCCAGGTGCTCCAATGTTGTGTGTGTATATATTATGAGTAGCTCAATCTTCCTATTTAATTAAACCCTTCATCATTGTGTAAGTCCTTTTGTCCTTTCTGATCATTGTTGATTTAAAGTTGTTTCATCTGACATAAAAAAAAAAAATAGTGACTCCTGCTCGTTTTCATTTTATGTTTGCATGTGGTGAATTTTAAACATTTAGTGTGTGAATTGCAGCAATAGTGAATATTGTACCTAATAGATAATTTTTCAACAAACAACTCTTTCTCTTCTCCCTACTTTTGGAATTCTACAATTCCAAATTCTCCAAAAGGAGAATACCTATTATTCTCCTCCGTATGCCCATGCATATACATTGTTTAGCTCTCACTTATAAGTGAGAGCATTTGTTACATGACTTTCTGTGTCTGAGTTATTTCACTTAGAATAATGGCCTCCAGCACCAGCCATGTTGCTGGAAAAACATTATTTCATTCTTTTTAAAGGCTGTGTGTTATTTCATGATATGTATATAACCACATTTTCTTTATCCAATCATCTGTTGATGAACACTTAAGTTAGTTGATTCCATGACTTTGCTAATTGTGAGTAGTGCAGTGATAAATATACACATGCCGAGTTTTGTTTTTGTTTTTTGTTTTTTTGATTATTTCTTTTTTCATGGGGGTAGATACCCAGTAGTGAGATTGCTAGATTGAATGGTAGTTCTATTATTAGTTCTCTGGAAATCCCCATACTGTTTTCCGTAGAGGTTGTACTAATTTACATTCCCACTAGCAGTGTATAAATATTACTTTTTATGTGCATCGTTTTTTGAGTTTTTCATAATAGCCATTCCAACTGGTAAAAGATGGCATCTCATTGTGTTTTTAGTATGGGTTTATCAGATGATTTTCTGATACTGAGCATTTTTATATATGCTTGTACGCTGAGCGTATGTCTATTTTTGAAAAATGCCGATTCATGTCTTCGCCTACTTTTTAATGGAGTAGTTTGTGTATTTCTTGTTGAGTTGTCTGAGTTCCTTATGGATTTCATGTGGAAACTAGCCCTTTGTTAACTGCCTGTTTTGCAAGTATTTTCTCCCATTCTACAGGTTGTCTGTTTATTCTGTGGATTGTTATGATATGCAAAAGCTTTTTAGTTTAAGTCCCATTTCAACTAAAAACATGGGTGTGTGCGTGTGTGTGTGTGTGTGTGTGCGCGCGTGTGTTGTGTTTGTTTTTGAGGACTTAGTGATAAATAATTTGCCCATGATAACATTCAGAAGAGTTTTTTCTAGGTTTTCTTCTAGAATTTTTATAATTTCAGATCCTACATTTAGATCTTGAATCCATGTTTAGTTCATTTTTTATATGGTGAGAGATATGGGCCCAGTTTCATTCTTCTGCATGTAGCTGTGCAATTTTCCTGGCATCATTTCTTTCACCAGTGTATACTTTTGTCAACCTTGCTAAAAGTCAGTCATTTGTAGGTATATATTTTATGATTATCCCACCATTATTGCTTAGTCCAATTCATTTTATTTTCTCTTTGCATTTCAGTTTGCGAAATTTCTATTGCTGTATCTTCAAGTTTTCTCATTCTTCCCTCAGTTGTACCCCATCTATGGATGAATATATCAAAGGCACTCCTATTTCTATTACAGTGTTTTCTATTTATAGTATTTCTTTCCATTTATTTGCATATTTACGTTTCTACTTATATTACCCATCCATTCTAGTATGCTGTACTTTTTTTTTATTAGAGTCCTTAAAATATTGAGCATAGTTATTTAAACTTTCCTACCTGATAGATACAATTTGCATCATATATTAGTCTAGTTCTAATGCTTACTTTTTCTTTTAAGGCTGTATTTTTCTTATGTGTTAGCATGTCTTGTGATTTTTTTGTTGAACACTAAATATGACATATCAGGTAACAGAAACTGAGGCAATGGGCCTTTAGTGTGAGGTTTTATTTCAGTCTGTATAGAAACTGAGTTTGGTTTAAATGTTTTCTGTAGCCATAGATGCTAGAGACATCAGTTTCTTCTTGTATCCTTATATTTTACCCCTCTGTCTTGGGGTTTTCATAAGGAATTCTTTTTAAATTGAATTTGTTTCTTGCAGCTCTTTTAGTTGTCATTTATAGATATTATACTGTATCCCTTCCCTTCTGAGGGAAGGGAAGTGATCTATAATTTTTTTTTTGAGTGGGCCTGTGTCCCTGGGCTATGAAACTCAGATCTGTTTCTTAGCTTCTGCCATGTCCCCTTAGGTGAGGAAGAAAGGCTAGAACAACTAGAGTTGGCCATTTACCATTACCCCATGGAGATAAGGCTTTGGTGAAGTCTTTCCCCCAAAAGAACAGGCTGTGTTATAGAGAATAATCTAGGGTATCGGAAAATTGTTGCTTTTCCTTCCCACTGCTGGAAGCACAAGGGAATTTTTCTTAGATCTTTACTGTGAAATTAGAGCAAGTATATTTATCATTTCTTTATGGGATTTTGATTCCCTATCTTTGTGAGAAATATCACTTGCTCCTAGGTAGTACTTACAGTTCTGCAAACTGTAAACATCTGTTTTTTAATGTTTGTGTTTAGGAATTTAATATATTTGGAAATTACATCTTATGGATATCCAGATATCCTGCACTATTTATTAAGTTATTCATCTTATTTCAACTGTATTATTTGATCACCTATATCTTACATTAAAATCATATTCTTATTGAGTCTATTTCTAGCATTTCTACTATTTTTCACTTTTTAAATTACTATTTAAGCATTATTTAATTTGATTAGCAGTTTTTTTCTTATATCTAATAAGGTTAATTTTTCCCAACATATACATATTGTTGTTTTTTTTAAATATTTTTCATTGTTCTTCTTGATTAGATTTATTTGGATTGGGTAAAATTGGGCAAATAAATACATTTACATTTCACAAAATATTAAATATACTCTCAATTCCATAAAAAAAATCCCACCAAGGACATGTAATAGAATTATATAAAATTTAAATAATAATTTGGGAAATGTTATTGATGTATTGCCTTTTCATCCAACCATTCAAAAATATGTGCCTTTCAGTTTGATTAGATACCTTTTCATATATTTCAATAAGATATTTTATATTACTGTATCATTTAAAAATTGTTTCTAGGCTGGGTGTGGTAGCTCACGTCTGCAATCCCAGCACTTTGGGAGGTTGAGGATCCCAAAAAGATGGATCACTTGAGGTAAAGAGTTCGAGACCAGCCTGGTCAACATGGCAAAACCCCGTATCTACTAAAATACAAAAATTAGTCAGGCTTGGTAGCACACACCTGTAATCCCAGCTACTCAGGTGGCTGAGGCAGGAGAATTGCTTGAAACTGGCGGGCAGAGGTTGCAGTGAGCCAAGATCGTGCCACTCAATCCAGCCTGGGCAACAGGGTGAGACTCTGTCTCGCCAAAAAAAAAAAAAGTTTCTTCTGTGTTTTCTAAGTATATGATATAATGTACAAAATGTAGTTTTATATATTTTTCTAGTATTTAGTTCAGAGTCCAATTTTATACAATAATTTAATATTTGCTTTTCCCAAAAATTAGCAATCTAATAATTTTGAGTTTACCTTTACATGACAGACTTTTTTCCATGCTGCCAAGAGTATGTCTAAA
The DNA here is from genome assembly GCA_963574635.1 of Cheracebus regulus. Lineage (NCBI taxonomy): Eukaryota > Metazoa > Chordata > Mammalia > Primates > Pitheciidae > Cheracebus > Cheracebus regulus. The sequence continues at coordinate 18,749 of CAUYQU010068844.1, forward strand.
TAATTAAATTTTTCTACCACTAGAATACTGTATCCTATAAAAATTAATTTTAAAAATTGCTACCTGTTTGAAAGGGAAATTTGTTTTTCAAGTTTGCATTTCTTTTTAAATTAGTTATTTTAACATATTTTCATTTTTACTGGACATTTGTGGATAAATTTTGAACTGTCTGTGCATGTCTTGCATCAAGTTTCTATTGCAGTTATCTTTTTCTTAATGTGTACAAGGTATATTTTTATATTTGGAATATTGAGCAATTCTTTTATGTATACTTTGAATATTTCTCCTTTTGTCCCTTTGTAGTTGTTTAATGTATTTTTATTTGTACTTTCAAAATTGTGTATCAGGTTTTTTTATTGTAAACATTTTATTAGTTTTATGATAAAAAGACTAAAATCAAATTATTTACCAGATAATTTATAACATATTTATCTACACTTCATCATTTTTAAAATTTAAGTTTAAAATTAATCTTGAATGATTTTATGTTGTTTTATGTTATAAGGTTGTAAATTTATTTCTACTTTTACTTAGCATTTTTGTCCAAAAGATTTGCTAGTTAAATGAAGGTTATTATATACAGCTTCCTTAAGTTTTTATCATGATTTATTATTTTTAATCCATAATTTTTTTTGTTATTCTTGTTTCTGTGAGTTATATTTTTTCTCCACTATATTTTCTAAGTTACTTATTTTAAATAGTGAGCTACTGACTTTGTTTCAGTGTATTTATTTGTCTTGAATCAAGACACTCTTTTTAAGTATTTTTCACTTGATTTAAATATGTTTTCAACATGTAACCACCTCACTTACAAACAATGATCATATGCAAGTACCTAGTTTCTTCAACTGAACAAAATATAAATATACATCTCATCTTTGACTGCATAAAAAGGGATAAATGGATACAGGGAATTTTGAGTAAATGACTATTTATGAACAATATACACTACTAAAACCCAGACACACTGATTATCACTAAAAATAACTGAATAGAAATATGCATTCACATTGTATAGCAAACTAATAGATTTTTTAACTAAAATGAAAATGAATGGAGGTGCTTGCTCAATGCAGATATGCAGAATCCTGAAACTGGAATGGCAGTGGCTCTCATAATAAACAATGATTAACCATAATGTAAAGTGAGGTGGAGTGTCTATCAACCAGCCTTAAAGGTGTGGAATGAGAAGATTATTAGAAAAAAATTGGGAACACAGAAAGAGTAGAAAAGAGGAAAAGATAGTAGGGAAGATAACATACTACACCTTTGAATCTGTCAGAATATGGTTCAGTTATTATTCCTTAAATATCTAGAAAAATAAATATATCTGTATATACTTATATTAAATATACATGAGTATGTGTGTTTAAACATTCTTTTTCCAACAAATGTCTACATAGGCTGTGCAGATTTGAGGGAACCTTTTACAGTGTAATAACAGAAGAAGAATGAGCATCATTCAAAAATTAGGTGACTTTCTTAGGAAAAATATGATAAACCTATGTTCCCAGTTAATTAAAATAATAACCAATTAATTTTATAGTTAATAAAAAAATTGAATCCACCATTAAATATTTGCTGTAAAGAAGCCCTACAAAAACATTAAAATAATAACAATAACAACAAAATAAAATGGAAATTGATAATTCAAATGTTCATTTTTAAAAAAAAAAAAGAAGTTCTTCTTAACCCTATTTATGATGTTAAAACATGTGATAACAAATTGGTTTGATATCAAAATAAAACTACATGCTAAACTCACCAATACAAAAATAGAAAAAATAAGCAAATAATTCAAAAATTCAATAAAAGGCTACATCTGAGTAAGTTGGATTTATTCTATCAATGAAAGGTGATTCAATATTGAGATGTTTATCAATGTAATTCACCATATTAAAAGATTAAAGCTAAATGAAACATAAGCCTCTCAGAAAACAAACAAATCTATACTAGCAAAATTAACAAAACTTATCAATTCAAGAATTTAAGGAAAAAACACAAGTCTCAGCTAAGAATAGATGACAATTTCCTTAACTTGATAAAAGGTATTCAAAAAAAGATCCATATGAAATAGTAGAGTCAACAGTGTAGTGTTTTGAACTCATTTAAAATCAGAAATAATATCAGGGTAACTGCCATCACTATTGACTACTCAGAATTTTATTGGAGCTCCTCCTAGTCAGCTACCTTAGTCAAGGCCAAGAGAGACAAAATGTGTAATGATTAGAAAAAAATTACAATTCACCCTTGAACAGCATGCATTTGAATTGCATGGGTCTATCATATCAAGTCTTTTTTTCCACCTCTGTCACCACTGAGACAGCAAATCTAACCCTTCCTTTTCCTCTACCTCCTCAGCCTATTAAACATGAAGATAAAGACAAAGATTATATGATGATCCACTTCCACTTAATGAATATGAAATATATTTTCTATTTCTTATTGTTTTCATGTTAATATCTTTTTCTCCAGATTACATTATTGTAAGAATGGAATATGGAAGTCATACACAAAGTGCATATCAATCAACTACTTATGCTATGAATACACTTCTGGCTAACAGTAGGCTATTAGTAGTTAAGTTTTGGGGTATTCAAAAGTTACATGTAGGTTTTGCATGGTGGCTCATGCCTGTAATTCCAGCACTTTAGGGGGCCAAGGCAGGTGGATTACTTGAGGTCAGGAGTTCAAGACCAGCCTGGCCAACATGGTAAAACCCCATTTGTACTAAAAATACAAAAATTCTTGGGGCACAGTGGTGGGCACCTGTAGTCCCAGCTACTCAGGAGGCTGAGTCAGGAGAATCACTTGAACCTGGGAGGCAGAGGTTGCAGTGAGCCAAGATCATACCGCTGCACTCCAGCCTAGGCAACAGAGCAAGACTTGGTCTCAAAAAGAAAAAGTTACATGTAGATTTTCAACTATACAGAAGGTTGGCTCCCCTAAATACCATGGTGTTCAAAGGTCAATTGTATTTTCAGATGATGTGAATGTTTACCTAAAATTCTGTATGTAATCTATAGTTTATGGAATTCAAAGAATCAGTAAGACAGTAAGAATCAAGAAGAGAGTTTGGCAATGCTATTGCTTATTAGAGCATTATGTGGAAAGTAATTTGCATTTAAGTGACCCGAGTATGAATGAATTTATAAAACAAAGCCAAACAACTTTTAGAAATGATAAAATTCCAAGAATGGAGAATTGTAACATCTTGATAAATACAAAGATGCAATATTTACTCCATCAGTTTTCCCAAAATGACATAAAAATTTGATAAAATTTCAATGTAAAATCATCACAGTTTTTCTTAAAATTAATGTATTTATTTTTATTCTACTTTAGGTTCTGGGGTACCTGTGCAGATGATGCAGGATTGCTTCACAGATACATACATGGCAAGGTGGTTTACCACCTTCATCCCCCCATCACCTATATCTGGTATTTCTCCCCACATTATCCCTCCCCACTCTAGCCACTCCCTGCTGTCCCTCCCCTAGCCCCCTCAGCTGACCACGGTGTGTGATGCTCCCCTCCCTGTGTCCATGTGTTCTCATTGTTCAAATCTGCCTATGACTAAGAACATGCAGCATTTGGTTTTCTGTTCTTGTGTCAGTTTGCTGAGAATGATGGTTTCCAGATTCATCCATGTCCCTATGAAGGACATGAACTCATCCTTTTTTATGGCTGCATAATATTCCATGATGTATATATGCAACATTTTCTTTATCCAGTCTACTGTCGATGGACATTTGGGTTGGTTCCAAGTCTTTGCTATTATAAACAGTGCCACAATGAACATACATGTGCATGTGTGTTTATAATAGCACAATTTATAGTTCTTTGGGTATATACCCAGTAATGGAATTGCTGGATCGAATGGTGTTTCTATTTCTAGGTCCTTGAGGAATTGCCACACTGTCTTCCACAATGGTTGCACTAATGTACAGTCCTACCAACAGTGTAAAAGTATTCCTATTTGTCCACATCCTCTCCAGCATCTGTTGTCTCCAAATTTTTTAATGAGCACCATTGTAACTGGTGTGAGATGGTAACTCAATGTGGTTTTGATTTGCATTTCTCTAATGACCAGTGATGATGAGCATTTTTTCATATGTTTGTTGGCTTCACATATGTCTTCTTTTGAAAACTGTCTGTTCATGTCCTTTGCCCACTTTTGAATGGGTTTGTATTTTTCTTGTAAATCTGTTTTAGTTCTTTGTAGATTCTGGATATTAGCCCTTTGTCAGATGGGTAGATTGCAAAAATTTTTTCCCATTCTGTTGGTTGCTGGTTCACTCTAATAATTGTTTATTTTGCTGTAAAGAAGCTCTGAAGTTTAATTAGATCCCATTTTTCTATTTTGGCTTTTGTTGACATTGCTTTTGGTGTTTTAGTCATGAAGTCCTTGCCTATGCCTATGTCCTGGATGGTTTTGCCTAGGTTTTCTTCTAGGGTTTTTATGGTGTTAGGCCTTATGTTTAGATCTTTAATCCATCTGGAGTTCATTTTAATGTAAGGTGTCAGGAAGGGGTCCATTATATGCTTTCTGCACACAGCTAGCCAGTATTCCCAACACCATTTATTGAACAGGGAATCCTTTCCCCATTGCTTGTTTTTGTCAGGTTTGACAAAGATCAGGTGATTGTAGATGTGCAGTGTTGTTTCTGAGGCCTCTGTTCTGTTCCATTGGTCTATGTCTTTACATAGTATTGGTACCAGTACCATTCTGTTTTGATTACTGTGGCCTTGTAGTATAGTTTGAAGTCAGCCACTGTGATGCCTCCAGCTTTGTTCTTTTTGCTTAGGATTGTTTTGGCTATGTGGGCTCTCTTTTGATTCCATATGAGTTTGAAGTGTTTTTTTCCAGTTCTGTGAAGAAGGTCATTGGTAGCTTGATGGGGATAGCATTGAGTCTACAAATTACTATTGGCAGTATGGTCATTTTCATGGTATTAATTCTTCCCAACCATGAGCATGGAATGTTTTTCCATCTGTTTGTGTCCTCTCTTATTTACTTGAGCAGTGGTTTGTTGTTCTCCTTAAAGAGTCCTTTACATCCTTTGTTAGTTGTATTCCTAGGTATTTTATTCTCTTTGTAGCAATTGTGAATGGGAGTTCACTTTTGATTTGGCTCTCTGTCTGTTATTGGTGTATAGAAATGCTTGTGATTTCTGCACATTGATTTTGTATTCTGAGACTTTGCTGAAGTTGCTTATCAGTTTCAGGAGATTTTGGGCTGAGACAATGGGGTCTTCTAAATATACAATTATGTCGTCTGCAGATAGAGACAATTTGACTTCCTCTTTTCCTAATTGAATACCTTTATTTCTTTTTCTTGCCTGATTGCTCTGGTTAGAACTTCCAATACTATATTGAATAGGAGTGGTGAGAGAGGGCATCCTTTTCATGTGCCAGATTTCAAAGGGAATGTTTCCATGTTTTGTCCATTCAGTATGATATT
>CAUYQU010068845.1:0-15639 GCA_963574635.1 Cheracebus regulus
CAACATGTTTTTGTTTTCTAAACTCATTTTTGTGGGGTTATTTATCTTTTTATCTCCCCCCCAACACCCCCCCCCCCCCCCCCCCCCCCCCGCTCCCCGCTGCCACAGCTAAGCTGCGAGCATTGCAGATAATTCCGAGGACAGCATAGTGAAGTGAAAAGAATCTGGGCTTTGGAATAAGATGTACCTGTGTTTAATTCCTGGGTTAACTACTTACTCACTGTGACCATGCGAAAGTTACTTAAATGAGCCTCCATTTCCTCATCTTTAAAAGAGGCATAATAATACCCACCTCAGGTGGTGGTTGTGAGAATTAAACAAAGTAAGCACGTTTGTGGCAGCACTCAATCAATAGCGGCTTTTGTTATGAAAACACCGTCCCTGCCCTTGAGCCTCTCACTGTGGAGTGGAGCCAGGGTCGCATAAATAGACATCTCAAATGCTTGTGATACGTTCTGTGACGAAGGGCTGCAAGAGGGATATGGGAGCTGAGAGGAAGGTCAGCCTACCCCAGCCAGAGAGCATCATTTCAGGAAAGCCTCACAGAATAAGAATGAGGAGGGCTCAGCTAAATGTGTCCCAGACAAAGGAGTACACACGACAGAACATGGCATGGTCAAGGAATTGCAAGTGGTCATTTACAATTGAAGTTATGGCTCGAGCTGGAGAATGACCAGGGATGAAGCTGGTGTAGAAAGAGCATAGGTTTTGGAATTCCAGCATTTCAGGAGTTCCAGTTTCTTCACTCTCCAACCGCATATCCTCGACCAAGTGACTTCTTTCTGAGTCTCAGTTTCCTTATTTGTAAAATGATGGTGATGATATGAACTAATGTATATAAAGTCCCTGGTACAGAATATGCATTGTTTAAATAACAAGTATTATTTAACTGTGTTTATCTAGGATACGTTTGGTGGTTGGTCCATAGTATACACTCATATTTTTTATTGAATCAGTTGAAGGAGGAATGGGCGAATCATTTCCTTACTGCATATTTTTTTAGACAGTCTCCATCTGCCAGTCACTGTTCTAGGCACTGGGGACACAGCAGCTAACAAAACAAACAAAAGTCTCTGCCATGGTGGGACTTACAGCTCATGAATTGAGGTGGGAAAGGGGGTGCAGGTGTCCATGAGGGGACAGTGTGCTTCATGGTCCCTGTGTCCTTATGGTTCTCTGATGAAAAGCTAATAAACTGACAAGGCAAAGTTCCCAAGAGGTCTGGATGTTAGTTCCACTTTGTAATAACAATGAGGAGGCTCTCATCCTCTCCCTTAATCGCTTCTCACTTATCAACCCCCAGCTTCCTGTTGTGATCCAGGGGAACTGGTGAGTTGTGTTGTTTGTCAGGAAGAAATGTCAAGGAGAGCTCAAGTAATTATTGGGCTCTAATGTCTAAAGCGATGGCAAGAGGAAATAGGAAAGCCGAGCACACAAAAAGGCTATGGAGAGGGAGATTTGCCCATCTCAGCAGCCAGGTGATAAGTGAGCTCAGCTGCCTTGTGATGATGCCTGGAGGTTTCATTTCAACGCAGGATAATCATACTTCACATGTGTGTATCTCTTTAGCGAAAGGGTTCACCAAGGGGATCTCATTTAATCCTAAGAAAGGCTCTGCGAGGTAGGAATTAACCCCATTTAATCCCATCTCTCTCCTGTAGGTTAACTCCTCCCTCTCCACTGTGGCATATCATGATGCCCGCGTTTCAGTCATAAAAACAACCAAAGTCTTCCTTCGTTCCTTAGCCCTGTCTAGCCATCATCTCTTCCTCATAGCCAAGTCCACCAAATATTAAGAACATGCTTGTTAACTCCATTGCTCCCCTTCCATTTACTCATCCTACTGTGATCAGCCCCCAAAGGCCCCGAAATCATTGTGACTTCCCATATGCCCAGTCCAAGGGATGCCCGTCCGTCCCTATCATAGTTGACTTCTTTAGCATTCGAAGCCATTCTCTGCTCTTTCTCCTCCTGCTTCCCAGCCTGCTCCTTCTTGGTCTTGTCCTCAGGTTCTTCTCCTCCACCAGACCTTAATGCTGTCATCCAGGGTTCTTTCTACCACCCTTCTGTGTGTGTATGTGTGTGTCTGTGTGTTGTATATATCTGTCTCTCGCTCTCTCCAAGTAAACGGGGTTTCTTTAAAATCCTGCTCAGCCTTCTGATTTGCAAAGCCCTTTCTAGCAGCAGTCTGACTGCCTCTCACCTCCTCCCTCTGCTGCCCCACCTTGAAAACATGCCCACTGCCCTGCCTGTTGCCTGCACAGAGGCTCTTTTCTAGCTTCAGTAATGCTCACATCACATTGTGCTGTGACTGTTTGCATGTATGTGTTCCCCAGCAGATTATGAAAAACTTCAGGGTCAAGACTGTGACTTTGCTATTTTTGTCTTCTCAGTGCCTGGCTAGGTACCTGGCCCATGGTGGACACTGAGATTTAGAGGTGTTTGGTGAATTCTTAAGTGTCAAACCAAGAGCAATTGATCAGTAGTCAGGGCCTGAACCCCATTCTTCTGACTTTAAAAGGGGGTAGTCTCTCTACTTCAGCAGAGAAAAAAAGCGATGTTGCAAGTATTTAATTATAAGTGCCTTGAGCCCAGTGAATTCTATAAATTAAGGGGCAAGACAGAGGGGAGGATTTCCTTTTTCCCACAAACATTGCCCCAGCTACCAGGTGTGGAAGGATTGTTTGGCATTTGTAGCCTTCCTTTCACATACCCCAGGATAAAAGAAGAAAAGAAAAAAGGAAAAAAGACCCACCTCCCCTCTCTTCCTCCCAGTGGACGGTCGTCACCATCACTTCCTGTTAAGCCAGGAGGCAGGAAGCATATCCTAGCTCCTGAAACTCCCAATTTCCCTCAGGTTTCCTCACAGACCAAGGGGTGGAGAGTGGTTTCATAAGATGCCTTGTAGCTGGACCTGCCCTGAATATGATCTCTACCATCCTGAAGCAATACTCCTGAAGAAACCTTCATAAAGTGGTCAAAGATACACCTGGAAGGAAGGAAACTTTGCCTTCACCAGGAATAAACAAGCCTTCTAGGGAGAGGCTCTGAAATCAGACTATGTGTGCATTCGGCAATTACAAGTTGAAGTTCCACCCAAATACACACAATCAAAGGCTTTACCAAGGCCATCATTACATGTGCAGGGCCCTCCTGCTGTTTGGGCAACATTTCAGTGCTGCAGTGAAGCAAGAGAAATGTCATCAAAGCGACGAGGTACTGAGAGACCCGTTCGACAGTGCCTTTTTTTGACCTGATGATTCACTTCACCTTGTCATTTATAATGCTGCAGCCTGGGAGGGAAAGAAGGAAATGAAGAGGAAAAGAGTAGGCTGTGTTGTGCATGTCATTTGTTTCGCCATTTCAGACGGCTTTTTAATGAGCTTTCTCATTAAGGGCTCCATGAGTCTATGCTTAAAGTTTTCCAGACAAGAAATAAGCAAGACTGAAATCAGATGGCATGAGCCCAGCACCTCATAGTTTGTTTCAAAGCTACAGTCACGGGGAATGGGGGTGCTTATAAAACATTATTTGTGAGAACAGAGATTTGATAACTCTTTTGTCTTAAAACATTTGAAAATGATGTGGTTTTAATTAATCCCCACGAAAATTCCAACATTCATCAAGTATTAGAATATTAAAGTGTATCTGTGATAGCATTTCTCTATTCAGCAGGTTCCCATGGAAAGAGGTAATTGTCCTGTGCTATCCTAGCCCTGAGTTCATATTTCTGGTAGAGTACCCATCACATTGCATCAGAGATAATGTCCTCCCTAGGCGCTGACACCTGTATGATAGGCAGTCAGCCTTACCCAGTCCTCCTCTATACTTCCGGAGGCCAATACAGTGTCCAGACATACAGTACACACTCAATAAATGTAGTTTTGCCATTTAAATGAATTCATTAGGTCCAATTAATACATGAACAAGTACATAAAAGACTTAGACTTGAGTAGTAGACTTCACATCAGGGTAATTCATCACCTCGAAAGGTTCAGTGTTTTAATTTGCGAACAGTCCCTTATTAAAGTGGCAGCCTTCAGTCAAAATTATCAAGAGGGAAGTGGGATGCTATGGCTCACCCCTGTAATCCCAGTACTTTGGGAGGCCGAGGCAGGCAGATCACCTGAGGCCAGAAGTCAGAGACAAGCCTGACCCACATGGTGAAATCCCATCCCTACTAAAAATACAAAAATTAGCTGGAAATGGTGGTGCATGCCTATAATCCCAGCTATTCAAGAGGCTGAGGCACAAGAATCGATTGAACCCAGGAGGTGGAGGCTTCAGTGAGCTGAGACTATGCCACCGCACTCCAGCCTCGGTAGCAGAGCAAGACTCTATTTAAAATAAATAATAAATCAATAATAAAATAAGATTATTAAGAAAAGTACTGGTGGGGATTTGAAGTGTTTCTTTGTTTTTTTTTGTTTTTGTCATTGATGAACACTGTCTATTGGATTTCTGACCATGAATTGGCCCTTTTTATGATTGAGAAAGTGATGCAGTCATTGCTTTATTTATCTTTCCAGTGAGTTTTTAACAAAGAATAAATACAGACACATGAAAGTGAATTCTCTCTGTTGCCTATGCTTGAACCAGTTGTCTGGCAATCCTTCCCTCTGTTTGTATGGTACAAAGAATGCCTCACTCTATGATTCCAGGGACTTCTAGAGATGATCTGCTTTGAAAGTCTGACATACTGGTGGCCACAGACTGTGTGCTTGACAGAAACCAGGCACCTCTCCACTTTTGTTGTCAGGAAGGGTACAAAATAAGGAAAGCAGCGCCCTTCATTGGTGCTTTGTTGGATTGGAGATAGATCTCAAAAGAGGGTGGCATAAATAATCCTCCCTAAAACATTCGCTCAGTGGTCCATTCATTTTTTACTGCTGAATATTCTTGTGTGTACTGGACTCATATCAGAGATATAGACATTCCTATTTCTTCTCCTCTCTCTCCCCACTCTCCTTGTCTTTCTCACCCAAATCCATTCTCGAGTAGTAAGCAAGAGGTCAGTGATCCATTCCTAGAAGCAGAAGAATGGGTGTGGGTGTTCTCAGATAATGTATCTGGAGAGTTTTTTTTTTTTTTTTTTGATAGGTATCACCTAGTCAGCATTTCACAAAGTGCGATCTGAGAACTGTGTACATCAGATCCCTGAAGATGCTGATTAAAGGGCTTGATCTCCCCGCTGGCTTGGCATTCTGGGGAGGAGCACTGACTTCTATAGTTTTATCAGGCTCCCAGGTTGATCCTGCTTCCTGCTGAAGTTCAAGAGCCTCTGGCCCTGACTTCTGACCTGGTGGTGCCTTGGCTCACTAGAGGGCACCATGGAACAATGTTTTTTCTGGCTGCAGGCTTCCTGTTCTTGCCAACCCACCAGGGCCGCAGCACCCACATAGTTCTGGGTTACAGCTTCCAAGCCCATCCTGGAACCGCAGTTTCCTTTAAGAAACTTAGTCCGGTTGCCACATCACCAAACAAGTCTAGTATTTATTTCCACAATGGGACTATAATAAATCCAATTTCTAAAGAAAAATTAGGTTTTAAGTTATCTCGTGTTTATTAAATACAAATTGTGTACTACAAAAGCATTAGGTATCAACAGGATTAATAAAAGAAAACATCCTTCCTACTATCAAGAAAAACGTGGAAAAGATAAGACAAAATTGTAAAGTCGTTTAAAAGCAATTATGGTTAATAGTAATTTTCAAATGAATCGTAAAAAAAAATAAAAATAAATTACAAAATCTAACACAGACTTTTGCCAGTAAATGCACAAACAGGGAGTGACCCCTCAGACGACTGGGATAACTGCAAACCAGGATCCCTGAGAATGCATCGTGGAAAACGTGAGAGGAGAGAGGGCCTTGGAATAAAGTGAAAAGGAGAAGAGAAGGTCGGGGTGGCCTAATTGCAACACATGCCTAATTCAGGGCCCTTCCTGTGTCTCAGCAGTGACTTAACTAAAATGAACATGTCAAATGCAAATCTAGGAAGTACCACTGGGCTTTCAGTTGTCATATTGGCACAGTATCCATTTATTCAATAAATTCTTGCAGAGCACTACCATGTGCCAGGCACTGGGAATACAAGGCCGGACAAGGCAAACAGTGCTGCCCTCGTGCGTTTACGGTTGAATGGGAGAGACAGGCTGGCAAGACAATATTCCAGAGCAGTGTGTTACATAGTAGGTAAAGCAGGAGGTTTGCGGGAGGTCACAGGAGGGAAGCCTGGTCCAGAGCCAGGGTGGTAAAGGAAGGCTTCCCTAGGGTAGAAATGTCCAGTAGAAAGAAGGATGAGTTAGCAGCAAAGGGAGAAAGGGCATGTCTGAAGGCTGGGGAAGAGAGGAAACAGAGTCATTTGAGGAACTGAAAGAAAGGCAATAGGGCTGGCCCCGTGATAGCGGGGGTGTGCTGGACAGCCTGGAGAGCACGCGGTAGATAGGGGCCAGCTCATAAGGAGCCTTGTGAATCATAACTGGGCTACCTAGACATCATCCTCTGGGCACTGGAGATCCACTAAAGGGTTAAGAGCAGGGGCATGGTGGTTCCCTAATGAGATCTGCATTTTAGGAGGACCTGTCTATGTCAGGGTCAGTGCCATCTTGGAGTAATAATAAACAAGCAAAGCCATAGGAATCGGTCTCCCTTTAATTGGATCTTTCCGGTTTCCTTCCTCCATCCGCATTCACCAGCTTCCCTTGAACCTTTTCAAACTGAGGTCTGTTTTTAAGGTCTGCTTCCCATGCTGGATAGCAGAGGGAGCAGGTACTTAAAAATGTGACTGTAACAAGCTGGACTGCCCTTCTTTGAATCCCTTACGGTCTTTGAAAAAGGCCCTCTCTAGCAAAGTGCAGAAGGAGGCGGAGCCACACTGGATTGAGAGGAAGAGTGGTCCGAACCCCATTCCCTGGGTTGGACACCCTTAGCACTTACCACTGTTTAAAGGCGGTGCCTGTCGAATGTTCCCAACACAAAGAAGGGATACATATTTAAATTGATGGAGATGCTAATTATCCTGATCTGATGACTATACATGATATGTATTGCTACATTCCTATGTGTCCTATAAATATACACAATTATTATGTGTCAGTTTAAAAAAATTAACTAAATAAATAAAGGCAATGCAGAGGGGAAACTACAGACACATACGGATCAGTGCACAAAATTAATGTGGAACGTACGAAGAGAGGCTTCATCTTCCTAGGAAACTGCTGTTTTATTACTGCCATGACTGACTTATGGCTTTCCCTTTGCTCACACATCAGAATTAAAACTCTTAGTCAGGCCTCACATCCTTATCTACATGTTAGCTGAGAAGCACGTGATGGCTGTAAACTTTAATGACCAGAAGGAGCGTAATATAAATGCAGCCATTTAAACCTCCCTATTTAATTAAAGTCTAGTTCCATGCTTGCTGCTTGCCTGGAGAATAGTCAGTGGAGCACTTTTTTTTTTTGAGACAGAGTTTTGCTCTGTCGCCTTGGCTGGAGAGCAGTGGCGCGATCTCGACTCACTACAACCTCTGCCTCCCGGGTTCAAGCAATTCTCCTGCCTCAGCCTCCCGAGTAGCTGGGATTACAGGTGTCCAGTCACTGAGCCTGGCTGATTTTTTTTTTTAATTATTAATTTTTTTTTTTTTGAGACAGACTTTTTTTTTAAACCACTAACTCCACCCACAGGTCAATCAGAAAGCAGCTTGCATGATAGCCTCGTTTCCTAAAATGGAAGCAGTATGTATGGAGAACAGGCCTTGGAGTGACACAGGTTCCTCAGTTCCGGCCTCTGTGACAGGGAGGCCTCCCACCCAGTTTCCTTTTCTTCAGAGTGAGGAAGAGTCTGTGCACAGGGGCTGGAGCCTCTGGACACAAAAATAGAATATTTGAGCGTTTGGATTTTCCTTTCCTGACAGTGAACTTACTCAGGAAGAGGCACTTAAACAAGATTTTTTTCCCCTCTGTTTTTAAAAAAACACGTTTAATGGGAGGAACAACACTGTGGAGAGAAGACTTTTCAGCCCCATCTTCTTTGGCCCCAAACAGGCTAAAGTGAGGCGGTCTTTTTCTTCCTTAATTGCCCTTTTTGCTTGTAATCACATTGCCCCCCACAAGCCTCCCCCCAGCATGCTTCTAGATGCATTTGCAAGCCCTCCCCCTGCCCCCCTCCCCCGACCAAGTCTTAAAAGCACCATCATCTCTTTGATTGTCGGGCTCATAACTGAGGTTTCCCACACAGTGGTATGAAGAGACATATGATTCAAGCATCCTCATTCCAGAAATATTATTAGTGTCAGGAAAAAAAAAATAGGGGCCTGCTCTCTGTCTGTCACCTGAAATAAACTCCCTGTTCCTCTCCTACTGCTTCTCAGATACTCAGTTCTGAAGATTATTCCAGTTTATTTTGCCACCCCCAAAGTTTCTAACCCCAGCCCCCCCAGCTGAAGGAGAGAGGAAAAGGGCCCTCTGAAGTTGGCCACCTCAGGGTATGTGAAGCACATGCTTGTCACGTGGAGAAAAAATGCACCGGGCTAACCTCTGAGACTCCCTAGAGAATCCAGAGTTTGTGTCTCTTTGCAGAGCTCAGAACAGCCTGTATGTTCTCCTCTCCCTGTTGTGTGCCTGGCGCTTCCCCAGTGAGATATCTCCTGCAAAAGCTTTTCCTGTAAGGGGTGGGGAGCTTTTGTTCTCTGGGAAATATGGTGAAACTAATTAAGAGCATTGTCCTGTGAGGGGGGAAGGCGGAGGGCTTTCCGAGACTGTGGTTTCTACCAGGGTAAGTGAGGGCTGCTGAGATCTCTCTGTCCTTCTGTGTTAACCATTTTAGGGGGAGACTGTGATGAAGCCCTATAACATAAAAATAGATATGTGAAGTATAATCTCTCCCTCCCTCCCTCTCTCTTTCTCTCTCTTTTTTGGCATTTGAGTTTCTGTTCCTAACTCACTTCAGAAAAGGCCCCTCTGACAATTTGACTTTTAACTGCCACTGACCTGGTAGACACTGGAGGTCACAGGACTAATACCTTTTTAAATTTCACCCTAAACATGCAGGTGTGCTGCTAAAGTGAAATATCCAGCAACTATATAGATTTGGTTGTGGGTTGTTCATGTCGAAGTAGTTCAACAACTCTTAGTTCTTGATTTCCAAAACAGGAGTAGCATATTTTATGGCATTTGGAAGATATAGCACCACAAAAGTCTTAAAATACATAAGCTATGATTGTCTCCATAGTAGCAAATCCAATTAGGAGCAAGCATATTGAGGCAGCATTTTGTAAGGTGTACCACTTACCTGGTTTGCTCTCTCTGGATTTAAAAATCTTTATGTATCAAATGCTACAAATATTTATTGAGCACTGGCCACAAGATAGGTACTGTTCTGGGTGCTTCAGATATATTAGTGGATGAAACAAACACACATTCCTGCCCTTGAGGGGCTTATAGTCTAGATGAGGAAGATAAAATAAAGAACAATAAGTAGGTTATATAATATACTAAAAGCTGATAAGTGCTTTGGGGGATAAACGTAGATCAAAATCAGGGCCATTGGGAGAGTTGCGGTGAAGGAGGCAGGCTGCAATTCAATTAAGGTAGTCAGGGTAACCATGAGGTGGTCATTGAGGTGACAGTTGAACAAAGACTTGATGGAAGTGATGGAAAGCTAGGTGCAGTGGGCTTGCACCTGTAATCTCGGCTACTCAGGAGACAGAGGTAGGAGGATCACTTGAGGCCAGGAGTTCAAGACCAGTCTGGGTAACGTAGCAAGACCCTATCTCGAATGAATGAATGAGTGAAGTGATGGAGTTCGCCACGTAGACATCTGCGGAGAAGAATTTTTCCAAAACAGAGAAGAGCCAATGCAGAGGACCTGAGATGAGAACGTACCTGGAACAACAAGGAGGCTGCTATGGCTGGAGTAGGAGAGCACTGGATGAGAGTGCAGAGAGGCGACAGACTCCAGCTCAGCAGAGCCCTGTGCGCCACGGTAAGGTCTTTGCCTTTGACTCTGGGCAAAAGAGGGAACCATGGGAGGCTTTTGAGCAAAGGAACAAAGGGGTTTCATTTAAATTTTGACAGAACCATGCTGGCTGTCTTGTAGAAAACAGACTGGGATAGTGTATCAGCAAAAGTGATTAATCTTAGGGATATAAACATATATATATTTTTTTCTGGATATATTTTGAAAATAGAGCCAACAAGATTTGCTGATAGGTTAGATGTGGAATGCAAGAGTCAGAGTTAAATCAAGGACAACTGCAAAGCTTTTGGCCTGAGCAACTGAGAGGAAGGAAAAAGCATCAGTGGAGAAAGGGAAGGGTGCACCAGGGTCACTTGGGGTGCATATGATCCAAATAACTTATCTGTGGTTCTTATCCAAGTGTGTTCATCAGAATTACATGGGACACCTTCACAATTATACTTGCACAAGATCCCGAGAGATTCTCCTTAGCAGGTCTGGAGTAGTGGTCCAAAAATATATATCCCATGGAGAGCCACTAAATTGTAAAATAATAGTTGTTAGAGTTCTGGGTTTAAAATTCTGGACTTTATAATGAAACAAGTGAAAGGAACTATAGATAACTTTCCCACTCATGGATGAACTATTCCTTAGGTCCTCCTTTCAAAATATTTTTTGAATGAACTATGCATAACTTACTAAACAATTAAACGGAAGCGTACAAAAATGATAAATAATAGACGAAAGCTGCCAGGTTAATTTCCAGTCTCTCCCATTATGAAATTGGTAACACACATAGCCATTTATGGGACAATTCTGTCCTGAGGTTCCTTTGAAGCTAATCTAGTGTGGGCTATCGAAACATCAGGCCATTCATCATCCCTCCAGCAGTGAGCAGAGAGGGAAGGGCAAACCTTCAGTGTAAAATACCCAGGAAGAGAAAAGAGTGTCTCCAGGAAGATTTGGAGAAATAGTTAAAAAGGGGAATGATGGTGTCTCCAACCCAGGCATTACTTAGGAACTCACTCCAACCCAGGCATTACTTAGGAACTTACTCCAACCCAGGCATTACTTCATCTGTTGGTGAAGATTACTGATCCCACTTTCCAGATTTAAAAACTGAGACTTGAGGCTGAGTTCCCCTTCTTATACCAACAAACAATTCAATGGTAGGACTGAGCTTCAGAGTGACTAATCACTTTGGAGGCCAGCTTTGCTGGTTCCCAGGCTGTCAGCCCTTGCTTGTCAAATTGCTTCCACCAAAAGTTGGAATCCCTTGGTGAAAGGAAGGATTGCATAATGAAGCAGCATTCCATGGGGACTTTCTATTCTGTGTGACTCCCAACCAGATCTTTCTTTCATACTGGATTATTTTCTCAAACTATTTATTTCTGTGTGGTGATGGTGTGAACATTGACGACAAAATGGCACCTTCTTTCTCAATTTTGCTGCTCCCTGTGTGTCTGACTCACACCTGCCGACAGGAATGAGCCTCTCAGCTTCTTCCTTCCTTCCCCAGGGAGGTGGAGGTAGATTTTAAGTTGCCCTTGCCCTTCCCACCCTCCTCATAAAGACTGTCAGCTTAGTTCCGATTTTAAAACAACAAAAAAGAGAAAGAAACAAAGCAACTCCACAAACCTTTATTACTCAGCAGGTCACTAGAGGCAGAGAAAGAGCAGCTCAATTTTCCAGTCTCACATGGAGGCACCAATGCTGCCTGTGAAAAGCCAGCTTTGACTTGTAAAACAGCAGCTAAATTGTCCACAGAGGCTCTTATGCAAGCAGCAACAAGGGGCTCGCCTTTCTGTGTTCAACCTTCACGCAGAAAATATTTTTTGCACTGGCAGGAACATCTATTTGAGGACATTTATTTGGGTGACGTTTAGAATACTGATCTTTTTGAAATCAAGTATTCACTTGACCTAAAAAATAATGCTCAGGTCCAATGAGAGTAAAGTAATGTAATGTGCCACTCTTATTGCCAATAGGCTGTGACTGTGAGTTGGTACTTTGTTTTCCCATTATTGACAATAGGCTGGTACTCATTTTTCATTTTCCCTTTCTGCCCCAGACTCTCTGGAGCACAGATCTTCGCAAGAGAGCTATCCTAGGAGTAAAGGTTGTGTCACTATTTACAGAGAGCAAAGGTGTCTAGTTATATGTGGATTAAATCCCTGACTGTATCTTCCTTAACACCTTGCTCTGTGATACCAAGACAGAAACCATTTGGAGAGGCACCGCCTGTGAAATCTGTTAGGATTTAGCCAATCTTTAAAAATCGCTTTCTTTGGAGGCAGGGCTTGGGTCATTTTCAGACCGTGTTAGAATATTTTACCTTTATTTGCACACTTGTTAGATGGCCAATAAGTGTGCATTTGTGGTTTTTTTGTTTTTTTTTTTTTGGCCTCTCTTCTGGGGTTGCTTTGGGATATTGGGAAGGGGGTACGATGAAGACAAATTGCTCTGATTAACACTGTGTTATAGTTGTCTGTCAAGGTCATTTCCCTAGATGCCAGTCTTTCTTTATGAAGACAGAAATACCTTCTCGGTGTCTGTCTATTCCTACAAGAGGAAGGGGGCCAGTAAGGAAGACAAGCAGTAATAAGAGTGGGATGCACATTTATTTATTTACATATATACGTGTCAGCTTGGTGCTATAAATATGACTGTGCCAGCTTTTCCTCCTACTCTGAAACTTCTCTTAAGTCACCTCGGTTCCCTCTTACATTGTGTCCTTGGAAACAAATCCAACACTGTTATACAATTGTATTCTGTTTCTTTCTCTTCCCCGACCAAACAAACTAAGCATCTAAAGGCACTACCTCTATTATTAAAACTTGTCTTTTAAATCACAGGCTTGTGAAGCTTGAACTAAGGCCTGGCTTCTGTAACTCTGGTGAAGGAAACCTGCAGAACCCAGCCCTCTCCTGGGGCAGGATGCGTGAGATTGCAGGTGTCTGCGACACTGGGAGAACTGAGGGCCCAGTTATCTTAAATTACTGGAAAACAAGCTAAAACAGTTATCTTAATGTTTACTTGCTTTTAACAGTCACATTATGTAAAGAAGACATTACCTCAGACTCAGTCATGAAGACTTCAGGAACCTTGAGGTGTCCTGTTTGATTCAGACTGCCTTCCTCAGGGGAATACAATTCCCTGAGCGCTTGGGTAGAAATAGAATGACCTCATTTGCAAAAAGCTCCAAGTGACCAGCAACCAAGTTGGTGTAATTTTTATGCAAGATGCTTAATATTCACTTTTGGGTTAATATTAAGCATTTTGGTTTAAGACACAAGCATTCATTTTCTAAATAATGAGTAAATAGCCGTATGGGGATAAATGATGCAGTATCTGACTTCAGAAGTAATAACAGCAGGCTGGGCATGATGGCTCAAGCCTGTAATCTCAGCACATTGGGAGGCTGAGTGGGAGGATAGTTTGAGCCCAGGAATTTGAGACCAGCCTGGGCAACATAGGGAGACCCCGTCTTTACAAAAAAAAAAAAAAAAAAAAAAGAGCTGGGTGTGGTGGTGCATGCCTATAGTCCCGGCGACTCAGGAGACCGAAGCAGGAGGATCACTTGAGCCCAGGAGGCTGAGGCTGTAGTGAGCCATGATTGCACCACTGCACTCTAGCCTGAGCTACAGAGCAAGACCCTGCCTCAAAATAATAATAACAGCCAAAACTCATTGAATATTTGCTACATTCCAGGCACCATTCTAAATGCTTTACTTAGATTTTCTCATTGTATTCTCACAACAAGCTTGTGAGATAGTTATCAATATAATCTCCATTTTGCAGATGAGAAAACTGAGGCACAAATTTGCAAGTTGTCTAAGATCACAGTAACAGGATGTTGTAGATCTTGGATTTGAACCTAGGCAATCTTATTCTAGAGCCTCAATTCTCAACCAATTGTGCAGTAAGTCCTCTCAGCATCATTGATAGGTTCTTGGAAACTGCAACTTTAAGCAAAATGATATATACCAAAACCAATTTTACTGTAGGCTAATTGATACAAATAAGAGTTAACCTCCTAAGGCGCATTTCTGATCACAAACCTCACCAAACTTCTAACTAAGGACCCCAAACACTTCTAATATTAAAGACTGAAATAAATGTGAACTATATATACATTAAAGAAAGAGAAAGAAAAACAAGTAAGATACTTATTAACTCAATTTTTGGTTAACCAGTGAGTGACAGCAGTCATTGTGGTGGATTAAATCAAGGAATAAATGTTTGCAAAGCAAAAGTTATAAGGAGCACTTTCTTCTACCACAAAGGTCAAACACAAACAGTAATGAATATGGTGGGCTCACTGAGTACTTTCCTAACACCTCCTTTATGATCATCATGCATTTGTATGATTATCATTGACTTTAGGAATATTTGTTTATCTATTTAGTGATGGGGTCTCATTCTATTGCCCTGGATGGAGTGAAGTGGTATGATCTTAGCTCACTGCAGCCTTGAACTCTGGAGCTCAAGTGATCCACCTGTTTCAGCCTCCCACATAGCTGGGACTACAGGCACGTACCATGGCACCTTGCTAGGATATTCTAGTTTTTATTTTTGTAGAGATGAGGTATTGCTTCGTTAGCCAGGCTGGTCTCTAACTCCTAGCTTCAAGCAATCCTCCTGCCTTGGCTCTTCAAAGTGTTGGGATTACAGACATGAGCCATTGCGCCTGACTGCATATTTGTTTTTTGCAGTAATTTGTATTCATTCATTTTACAACCTGCTTATTCCAGCTAAGGTTGGTGGATGGTCAGGGCCTGTTCCAGCAGCTCAGGGGGCAAAGTCAAATCCACCCTGGACAGGACCCCATTCCACGTCAGGGAGCTGTCATACACACACCCATGTTCACTCACACTGGGACCATTTTGACATGCCAGTTCACCTAACATGCACATCTTTGGGATGTGGCAGGAAACTGGAGTACCCAGAAAAACTCAGGAAGACATGGGAGAGTGTGCACACTCCACACAGACTGAGAATCGATTATTTTTCTCATCAACATTATAATGAATGATGTTGAACAAAATAATATTATTTGAGGACCTGCTGTACTTGATTGCCATGGCCTCACATGCCTTGAGGCTTAAAGAGAGAAGATAAATATGAACTATGATAGAAGCAGGTGTAGAAAAACAGGGAACATTTAAGAGATATATTGACCCAAGCTACCCACCATCATGACATACATTTTTAGACAAATTGCCTGCTTTGTTTGAGACTCAAGAGCATATCTGAGAAAATACTTTAACTTCATCCACAGTAGGTGGAAACATAGACAACATAGAGATTGATAGAGAAGAGCAGGTAACCCAGTGGAAGAGTTAGCAAGACTTTATCTTATCGGGACTAAGGGCAGCTTTGTAGCAGAAAATCCAGAATCAGTTCATCAAGTCTGGATAGAAGACTGCAGTGGGAAGGGAAGAAAGGAAAGCTTGTTAAGAGATGGCCGGGTCATGAGAGGCCACACATGCCACACCAAAAAATCAGAGGTCTACCCTGAAGGATTTACACTTATAAAGATTGTAAGGTCTGTTTCCGAGGATAAAACGAAGAAACTGAGGCCAGCACCAAAATAATCCAATGCAAGAGAATTTATTCAGGCTCCCGGGTGAGGTTCTGCGGTCCTGACAGGAGGGGCCGGAGAAGTCGCACAGACTCC